>PVKS010008089.1:32298-43525 GCA_004027875.1 Aplodontia rufa
CTGGGGCTGGGCTGGGCTGGCCTGGGGCTGGGGCTGGGGCTGGGCTGGGGCTGGCCTGCTGCGTGGTGGACAACAAGATGCAGGAGCCAGCATATAGACTCTCAGCTAACTGACAGTCAACACCTCCCTCCTACACATTTACAAAAGGGCTTTTGCACCCATGAACTCATTGGGGCCCCACAGCCACTCTCTCAGGAAGGGTGGGCAGCAGCTGTCTGTGTCCCCATTCCTCAGACAGAGAAAATGAAGGCCACACACCTATACGTTCCCACGCCCAGTGTTGGGACTGGCTCTCAGAGGCTGCTCTTGGTCATGATGAGGAACCAGGGCTTGGAGTCTGATATGTGCTGCACTTTCTGAATGTTTGACCTTGGCAAGGCATCTAATCAACCTCCAGGTTCTGTTCCCCATCTGTAGGGTGGGCATCACAAGCCTGCCTCATGGAGGCTGCTGTGAGTCGGTGAAGTACCTAGCAAGGTGAGGTACGTGAACGAGGGGCTCCATGGACAGAAGCTGGAGTCCCTACTTCACTCCCCAGCCCAGGGCAGCCGGCCTGGCACAGCAAATGTTTAACAAGAGGCAGACAGTGGCTTGTACACTGTGAAGTGCAGAACACCCTGGAGTACCACTGTCTCCAGGGTCCCCTCTGCCCCTAACCCTGAGTGCTGAGCTGCTGTTTCTCTGCAGCTCTGGGGTCATGTGATCTGGAGCGGTCTGCAGGAGCTGTCCAGGAGAGACAGAAGACTTCTCTCTGTGCTTATCAGGCAACCCCCGGGGCCTTTCCAACATCCCACAGATCCCTCACTCCACTCATGTCCTCTTCCTATTTCCCTAGGGTTGGCAGTGGTCTTCCTGGGACATTTGAGGAGCAGGAACAACCATCCAGTCCATTCCATCTGTCCATCTTAAATATGTAGCAACTAAGGGTCAAAGAGGGCAGGTCACTTGAATGAGGTTTCACAGCAGAACCTGGATGTCACCACACAGAACTGCTGCCCTTTGGGGAAGAGGGGTCCCTGCCTACCTTTCCCACATGCCAGTCACTTCCTCAGCCATGAAGGTCATTGGAAGAAAGTGAGGGTTCCTGGAGAGTTGAGGGTGGCTGATGACAGAGCGGGAAGGTCAGTATCAACTCTCCTGCTTCCTGCCTCTGCCGGCCCAGCACCCCCATCCGCCTCCAGCACCAGTAGAATCCTCGCAGCACTAGAAAGCCATCTCCATCTCTGTCTGGGAGGGGAGCCTGGAGTGTCACGACCCTGCCTGCCCCACTGATCCCAGGACCCTTTGTCTTTGTGGTTGCTCCCCACTCTGTCACCTGGCCCTGCCGGCGCCTTGTGGGATCAGAGGCAGGAGGGGGATTAGGTTCTGCAAATGGCTCCCCCTTCCCCGCCATCCTGCCTCCCAGTCTTAGTCATCTCTGCCCTCCGCTGCCTTCTCCCTCCATCACAACCCCTCTGCCAGGCCAAGGGGAGGACGACACTCACAGGCGCCCCCGACCCAGGGGCAGCAGCGAAGCCAGGGGCCGGCTGCTTAGAAAAGGATCAGAAGTGGTTTCTCCTCCCCCTCCCCTTCCTGATCCCGCAGCCCGCGCCTCCCCCCTCCGCCGCGCTGCGCACGGATGGCGGCGGGAGCCGCAGAGGTGTGTGTGTCAGCGGGGAGGCTGGTCCTCCATGCCTACGGGGTTCTATCCCCTTCCAGAAGTCGGGAAGGGGGGTCCCTTGACAAGGCCCGGGGGCTGTCCCCAGGAAGACTAGGATGGGAAGGGGGCACAGCCCGCTCCACTGGACTCCGGAGCCGAAGGGAGGCGCTGAGTAATGCGGCCCCCTCGGTGCCCATCTGGGGGCCACCCTTGGCGGGTCTCGGGGCAGAGCGCGGTCTTCCCTAAAGGACGGCGAGGAGGGGGCGTGATTCCGCGGCCCGCGGCTCGGCGACGTTCGCAGACGTGCGGGGGAGCTGCCGCCCCCGGGGCTCGCGTGGTGGGGGAGGGCTGCTCCCTCCGACAGGGGGTGGGGGCGCGCCGTCCGCGGGCGCAGCGCCCGGGGCTGGGAGGTCGCGCACCGTCGGAGCCCGGGGCCCCGGGGGTCTGGGGGCGCGCTCGGGGACGCGCCGCTCCTACCTGCCTACGAAATTCTCCAGCACCGAGCTCTTGCCGGCGCTCTGGCCGCCCACCACGGCGATCTGCGGCAGGTCGAGGTCCGCGTTCTGGCCGATGGCGGAGAAGGCATCCTGCAGCCGGTTGACCAGCGGGATCAGATCCTCCATGCCGCGGTTGCCCATGGTTGCGGCGGGCCCTGCGGGCTGCGATCCGGCCGCCGCTCCCGCTCCGGCTCCCGCTCCCGGCTACGGCTTCGCCGCTGCCGCCGCGCGCCCCGACTGCGTGCGCCGCGGGTCCCCCGCCTCTCGGGGATCCGGGCGCGGCGTCGCGTCGGGCCGCCACCAGAGGGCGCCCACGGCCCTGCCGACTGACGGCCTGCGCAGGCGCCTCCCGGGGTACCGTGGGTGTTGTAGTTTTCTCTTTCTGTAGCTTTGGGGCGCTTTACCAATATTCGGGGGTACGGATGCTGCACTAAAGGTATCATTGCACGCAGTGGAATGTAGCCCGCCTCTCCCCCTGGGCTCTGCGATGGTGGTCATAGCTGCCTTACTCCATCTTACACTTGGGGAAACTGAGACCTGGAGAGACTATCAGACTGCTCCAAGGTCACCGTCTCCTGACCCAGAGTTCCACTTGATCTTGCTACCTTGTGCTCTAGATTCTGACACTAATCTCTAGCATGTCCCTACCTGTCTTTGGGCCTCAGTTTCTCCATTTCTAGGAGAAAGATGGAACATCAATTCAACAACTATTTAGGAGCACCCACTGTAAGCCAGGCCCCATCCTAGTCCTGGAGACTCAGCGCTGAACAAGACAGCCCAGTTCTCTGCCCTCATATATCTTACATGCAGGCGCAAGATAGACAGTAAATGAATAGGCAGGGAAATGAAGTAGTAAAAGCAGAAATCATTTATAGTAAGAGCAATGGAAGAATTGGGGAGTGTGAAGTCTGGGAGGCGTCAGGGTTCTCTAAAGAAGCGGCCTTGGAGAAGAGAAGGAATCTGTCACAGACAGATCTAGGGGAAGAGCATTCCAGGCAGAAGGAACAGCAAGAGCAGAGGCCCTGATGCTAGCAAGCAAGACCCTTGGGAGGGGTTGGGGATTTAGCTCAGTGGCAGAGCGCTTGCCTAGCATGCACAAGGCATGCTGGAAAAAAAAAAAAAAAAAAAACCTTGGGAGAGTTGGAAGTTCTTGTCCCATAGAGAAACAGTCTGCCTAACCCCACTAGGATGGTGGCAAAATAAGGGATTCAAATACAGTCTACTACAACCCCTCCCCTGCTTGTCCCTTTCACACAGAGAGGCCATGCAGTTCCAGACCCAGACATCTGCCTCTTCGATTAAGAAACAATTTGGACTTTCCCCAAAGAGGCTAGGAAGGGGAGGCACCTACTTTCTGCTGTTTGGGGTTCCAGCAGGTCGTCTCCCTGTACTGACAACATGGTGGGGGCCAGAGCAGTGACCCACGAGTTGAAGACTGTTCAGTTTTCATGCATGGAATGTGTGTTTATTGAGTCAGGGGTTGTGCTAGAACCGAGGGATAAAGTCTTGAGCAAAATGGACAAAGTCTTTACCTACATATGGCTTGTGGGCTAGTGGAAAAAAAGAGGCATGATACATAGTTCAGCCAATAAATATGAGCCTGCCAGATGATCAGCAAGGAAGCAGGCTCAGGGCAGGGTTAGTGCTGCACAGAGGGTGCTCAGAGAGAGGACTGGTAAGGTGCAAGTGGAGCAGAAGCCAAGCAAGTGAGGGACTGTCCCATATAGGGGACACATTTTCCAGACAGGTAGAAGGTACTGAGTAGATCCTGTCCCGCCAGGCAGTGGGTTAGGAGTCAGATCCAGGTCCTTCCACATCTCTAAGCTAAGGGCACAGTGCTGGAGCAGAATGCCTGTGTGGGGTGCGGCCCGGGCCTGGTGCTCAGGCGCTTCAGTTCCACCTGCCCCAAGTCCTGAGCACCTGCTCTAGGCCAGCCTGTTCCCGTTCTGAGGACCAGAGAGGGCAGAGATGGGAGCTGGGACAAGCAGCACCATTCAGTTGTGCAGTTTGCAGATGTCTGCCTGAAGGGGTGCTGTCTTCATTGTTTTTCAACCTTTATCCCCCCTAATTACAATAGTGAGGGGTTTTCTGTTTTTTGTTGTTGGGTTTTTGGTTTGTTTGTTTCTTTTTTAATCAGACTTCATACAAGTATTTGAAAGCCTTGGGTCATTCTTGCCCCAGTATCTATAACAAAGTTTATCCTCTGACTTCCCCCTGCCATATGTATTTGGTTTGTTGTTTTCTTTTCACAGAAACGGCATCATACTAAACATTCTAGAATGCTGTATCACTGAAACCACGTATGCAGCCTGGTCCTCGTGGGGAGTTGGTCAGAAATGCAGTCTCAGGTCTCACCTAAATATATATTTAACAAGAACCAAGAACTCCAGGGGCTGGAGCGGTGGCTTGGCGGTTAAGGCGCTTGCCCAGCATGCGCAAGTGCACGAGTTCAAGCCCCAGCACCCACATGCACAACTAAGTGTCTGAGCAACGAAGTGGTGCCCCTCTCTTTCTCTCACTCACTGTCCTTCTCTCTAAAAAGAAAAAGAACTCCAAGAGATTACTGTGCACATGGAAGTTGGGGAAGTTCTGATATGGATTATGGGCAACTTGCTTTTTAATGACAGTATGTCATAGTCATCTTCTAGATCAGTCATATTCCTTGTTCGGGCTGCATAGTTTTTCCACTATTTGGTGGTGTCCTGATTTTGTTCCCTGCTCTATTAAAAATGACTGGGTTGGGGCTGGAGTGATGGCTCAGCAGTTAAGGCACTTGCCTGGCATGTGTGAGGACCCAGGTTCAAACCTTAGCACCACGTATACAACAAAGTGTCAGAGCAGTGAAAGCCACATGAAAAATTAAATAAAATTGATTTAAAATTGATTGTGTGTGTGTGTGTGTGAGAGAGAGAGAGAGAGAGAGTGTCTGTCCCTCTCTGTCTCTTAAAAAAACAAAATGACTGGGTTGGCTGGGTGCAGTGGTGCACACCTGTAATTCCAGTGACTCAGGAGGCTAAGACAGGAGGATCATGAATTCAAAGCCAGCTTCAGCAACTTAGCAAGCCCCATAGCAGCAACTTAGCAAGCCCCATAGCAACTTAGCGAGATCTTGTCTCAAAAAACAAAACAAACAAACAAAAAAAAAAATACGGGCTTGAGCGGTGGCTCAGCGGTTGGAGCGTTTGCCCACCATGGGAAAGGATCCAGGTTCACACACCAGCACCACATATGCAACTAAGTGTCTGAGAAAAAAAAGGCCAGGCGAAGAAACAAATAAAATCTATCCCCCTTCCCTCTCATTGTCCCTCTCTCTCTTTAAAAAAAACAAAAAAGGGGGGGGGGCTGGAGCAGTGCCTCAATGGTTACAGCACTCACCTGGCACGCACAAGGACCTGGGTTCAAACCCTAACACCACATACAAAACTAAAGTGTCAGAAGAACAAAACCCAGATGAAAACATAAAATAGAGTTATCTTTTCCTCTCTCCCTCTCTCTTTAAAATATATATATATATAGGTATAAATATGTATATGTGTGTATATATATGGGGGGCTGGGAATGTGGCTCAGTAGTTAAGCACCCCTAGGTTTAATCCCTGGTACATACATGCATACATACATACATAAATGAAAGAAGACTGGGTTGGACTTGAAGCACGAATAAATGCATTTCAGCTACGGGGAGGCTAAGGAGGATCACAAGGTCAAGGCCAACCCTGGAAACTTACCAAGATCCCATCTGAAGAAAGAAAAAGAAAGGGCTCTGTGATAGAGCACTTGCCCAGCTTGTGTGAGCCCCACCCTGGGTTCCAACCCCAATACCCGCCCCCCACACACACGCACAGAGAATGCCACTTGGGGATGTGAAGGAGGGAGAATGTTGTGGGCAGGGGAACCTGCATGAAGGTAAGAGGTCAGAAAGGGAAGAAAACTGAAATCTACCTGGTTTAGTAGGGGCTGAAGGAAATCTGCTGTAGGGAGCTGTCCAGGCTTTGTGTAACTGGAGAGGAAGGATTCTCTCTTGAATTTTGACCACCAACTGTGCTAAAAACTGGGATTGGACCCCCTCCCTCCCACTGTAACCCACCCTTCAGAAAGAACTTTTGTTTTGTACAGGGGATTGAACCTAGGGGCCCTTAACCACTGAGCCGCATCCCCAGCACTTTTATTTTTTATTTTGAAACAGGTTCTCACTAAGTTGCTTAGGGACTAAATTGCTGAGCTGTCTTTGAACTCATGATCCTCCTGCCTCAAGCCTCCTGAGCTGCTGGGACTACAGGTGTGTGCCACTGCACCCAACAGAAATTTTATTAGCTAATTTTCTTTTCTTTCTTTTTTTTTTTTTTAAGAGAGAGGGACAGTGAGAGAGACAGAGAAAGAGAGAAACAACTTTATTTAGTTTTTCACATGGCCTTAGTTGCTCCAACACTTAGTTGTGTACATGGTACTGGGGTTTGAACCCCGGTCCTCGTGCTTGCCAGGCAAGCGTCGAAACCGCTGAGCCACCGCTCCAGCCCCAGCTAATTTTCTTTTAAAAAAATTTTTTTGAGGGGCTGGAGCGGTGGCTCAGCAGTTACAGTGCTTGCCCGGCATGCACAAGTATGCGATTCAAATCCCAGCACCATGTACACAACCAAGTCTCAAACCAACGAAAGCCATGTGAAAAACTAAAAATAGGAAAAAAATTTTTTTTGAGAGAGAGATGGTGAGAGAGAATTTTATTTATTTATTTTTTAAAGAGAGAGGGACAGAGAGAGAGAGAGAATCAATTTTATTCATATTTTCACGTGGCTTTTGTTGCTCTGACACTTCGTTGTGTACGTGGTGCTGGGGTTTGAACTCCTGTCCCTGTGCATGCCCGGCAAGCACTGTAACCACTGAGCCACCGCTGCAGCCCTTATTAGCTCACTTTGACAGATGGAAAATGAGGCACAGAAAGGTTACTGAGGGATGTGGCAAAGGTCACAATGCCAAAAAGGGATGGAGTGGGGCTGGAGCGGTGGCTCAGCAGTTACGGCGCTTGCCTGGCATGCTTGAGGACGCAGGTTCAAACCCCAGCACCACGTACACAACAAAGTTGTGGAGTAATGAAGGTCACATGAAAAACTAAATAAAATTGATTCTCTTTCTCTCTCTCTCTCTCTCTCTCTCCTCTCTCTCTCCTCTCTCACTGTCCCTCTTCTTTAAAAAAACATAAAGGGATAGAGTCAAGATGTGGGTGGAGGTGGAGGTGGGTGTGATCCAGAGCTTCCACGTTTGCATCCTACATCGTGCCAGCTCTTGAAATCTATGTGTTTTCTTTTTAAAGAAACAGACAGACAGAGAATCAATTTTCAGTTTTATTTTATTTTTTCATCTGGTTTTAGTTTCTCGGACACTTAGTTGTATATGTGATGCTGGGGTTTGAACCTGGGTCTTTGTGCATGCCAGGAAAGTGCTCCAACCACTGAGCCATCGCTCCAGCCCCAAATATATAGGGTTTTTAATGCCCATAAAACCGTACAGTAGGGGCTGGAGCAATGGCTCAGAGGTTGAAGCACTTGGCTGGCATGCACAAGGACCCTGGTTCGAACCCCAGCACCGTATACACAACTAAGTGCTGGCAAAACAAAGGCCAGATGAAAAAATTAAATAAAATTGACTCATTCTTCTTCTCTCTCTCACTTTATCCCTCTCTCTATAAAAAAAAAATCAACAAAAAACCATACACTAGCCCCTTCCTGTAGCATTTCTGTTGTGTACATAGCAGGTGCTCTGATTTGAGAGGTGGCCTTATGCAACTCCTGCGACAAGCCACTCTGTGTAGTCACAAGTTTCTCGGCATCAGGCCCTTTGATGTGGCTCATTTATCGCTCATTCTTCCACAGGTCTGGGTCAGTGGCTAGGCCTCAGGTAGGACACCAGGGGATGAGAGTTTAATAACAGGCTCACTCTCCTGTCCCGCTGGAATGGGGATTCACAGGGGAGAGACAGGGAAGACCAGGTGCATGGAGCAAGGGCGCCTGGCCTGGGGCAGAGTCACTGCTGGAGAAGCAGCTGAGCAAGACTGGGCCACACACAGTGCCCTCCTCTACAAGGCTGGGGACTGGAAACCCGGATGGCCTAGGGGCTTTGGGGCACTGGTGGTCCATGTGTTTGCGATTACTTTGTGTTTACGCTGCTCCATCCCATGGGGAGGACCTCCCCTCCGTAAGCCTGGACAAGGGCAAGGGCCCATGTGTATCACTAGTGGCACGGGTAGGTCAGAGGCCAGACAGGCTGCCATTCACATCCCACTTCATTGACTCTTTAACCTGAGGACCTTGAGTGAGCCTCAGTTTCTCCATCTCTGAAAAGGGGACAATAATAAAACCTAATTCACAGGATTCTGGCAGGTTTGGTGATGGGATAACAATTTAAGGAAAGCATTGGAACAGTGAAAAACCAGAGCTGAAGTTAGTGACTGTAATCATGTTGCACTGTCTAAAGAGACTTCAGTCTTACGAAGGTAGCGCGGAGGGGGTGGCTGCTTGTGGAATGAGGTAGGGAGAGGAGGCCCGTTGCCCACACATCAGTCCTGTTCAGAAGAACGACCCCAAGGGCAGGAGGGGACCTGCCCCCAGGCCACCCCAGGTGATCATGTTGCTTGTCCCCACCTCTGTCCTTTGTCTCCCTGTCCCCATGTATTTATAGGAAGAGGCACAGGTGGGCGGCAGCCACTGGGGAGGCTACGTGATAAGCATATGGTCTTATATTTTTCCCTGCCTGAGCCGGAGCTGTTGCTGAGCACAGCCTGTTCCTGGAAATTGTGAGCGAGGGCGTCTGGTCGTGGAGCCCACCTTACTGCCCATGTTGGTGCGCTATGCTGGGTGCTTGGCTGGGGTTCCTCCCTGCAGTGGGATGAGCGCAGATGTCAAGGAGGGAAAGCCGAGAACGCCAACCCAGGGTCAGAGGGAAGAAAGTGCATCCACATTTGTTCGCTCACTCATTGGCTAGTTCAATTGACCTTTACCAGGCTACCCTGTGATGTGCAGGGTCAAGGTGGGTCCCAAGGTTATGTGCATAACTACTTAGCTGCGTCCTGACATCAAGGGGTGCATACCATCACTGAAGACAGAAATATTTTATTTTATTTTTTAAAGAGACAGGGACAGTGAGAGAGAGAGAGGAAAAAGACAGAAACAATATTTATTTAGTTTTTCACATGATTTTCATTGCTCAGACACTTGGTTGTGTATGAGGTGTTGGGGTTTGAATCTGTGTACTCGCGCATGGCAGGCAAGCCCCATAACCGCTGAGCCACCGCTCCAGCCCTACTGAAGACAGAAATAATATGAGATTACATTACCAGATTACAAAATAAGGATGCCATAATCAATAGCCACTTAGAAAGTATACCAGGATGGGGCTGGAACGGTGGCTCAGTGGTTACAGCAGTGGCTCAGCGCTCATGGCGCTTGCCTGGCACGTGTGCAAGGGTGTGGGTTTGAACCCCGGCACCACGTTCACAACCAAGTGTCTGAGCAATGAGCACATGAAAAACTAAATAAAACTGATTCTCTCTTTCTCTTTAAAAAAATGAAAGAAAGTATACTGGGAGCCAGGTATAATGGCGCATACCTGTATTCCCAGTGGCTCAGGAGGCTGAGGCAGGAGGACCACAAGTTCAAAGCCAGCCTCAGCAACTTAGTGAGGTTTTAGGCAAGCTAGCGAGTCCCTGTTTCAAAATAAAATAAAGGGGATTGGGGATTTAGCTCAGTGACAGACTGCTTGCCTAGCATGTGCAAGGCCCTGAGTTCGAATCTCAGCCCTGAAAAAATACATAAATAAATAAAATAAAATAAGGGTTGGGGATGTGGCTCAGTAGTTAAGCACTGAATGGGTTCAATCTCTGGTACCAAAAAAAAAAAAGAAAAAAAGTATACTCAGAAAACAGTGACAATAGCCACTGTAGAAATTGCACAAGTGTCAGAGAAAGATACCTGTAAAACTGTAACATAATGCGAGGCTCCAATAATTGGAGACATTTGCTTCCTTTGCATTTTAATTTTATTTTTCAATTTTTTTTAAGAGAGAGAGAGAGTGGGAGTGAGAGAAAGAAAGATTCAGCTTTATTTTATTTAAGTTTCTCATCTGGTTTTCATTGCTCCAACACTTAGTTTTTTCTGTGGTGCTGGGGTTTGAACCCGCGTCCTTGTGCACGCCAGGCAAGCATCTTAGCTGCTGAGCCACTGCTCCAGCGGCCTCCCCCACAGGGGCTTCCTTTTTAAAATGAAAAACTCACAGTAGAGATGCCATTTCTCCAGCTGAAGCACATTTAATGCAGTCAAAATTCAGATGTGACTTTGGATATAGGAAGAGGTTTGACAAAATTCTATTATGTACATGAAAATTACATATAATATACATTATTGGGAATCAGCAAGAATGTTTCAGTTTTGTTTTGTTTTTATGGTGCTGGGGATTGAACTCAGGGCCCAGGTATGCTAGGCAAATGCTCTACTATTGAATTACACCCCAGCCCAAGGATTTTTTTCTTTTTTTAAGAATGATACTGTCAAAGACTTGAACCATCAGGCACTAAGACATATTCCAAAGTTATAATCATCACAGTATGTGGTATCAACATGAGACAGGATAGGTAGATTCAAGAGCAGAATAAGTCTGAACATAGATCCACATGAGTATAAGAATTTACTTTGTGACAGAGACCACCCTACAGCCTCCGACTTCGTTTGGGCTGCATAGACATGGGCCTCTCGTCTCCCTCCAAAGATACTCTTTGAGGGACTGGAGCAGTGGCTCAGCAGTTACAGTTCTTGCCTGGCATGCACAAGGAAGTGAGTTCAAAGCCCAGCACCAAGTACACAACGTAGTGTCAAAGCAACGAAGGCCACATGAAAAACTAAATAAAACTGATTCTCCCTTTCTCTCTCTCTCACTGTCCCTGTCTCTAATAAAAATAATAATAAATAATAATAAAGTTCACTCTACCCCCATGAGAAAGTCATCCAAACCTATCACTGCAAATGAGAAAAGGGGGGAGTGAACCCCCCATGAACCCACTATGCACATATTTATTTTTTCCAAAATCAAGACCATAAGGTGTATGT
>PVKS010008089.1:43625-70106 GCA_004027875.1 Aplodontia rufa
GTAACCGCGGAGTCACTGCTCCAGCCCTGAAGTCTTGAAAGAAAATTTGCAAATTGCTTTCCAGAAAAATGAACCAGTTCAGGAAGCTAGTTCTGGCTTCCTACCTTCACCAGCACCAGCATTATTTTTAGGGTTTTTATTTTGGCAATTTGCTAGTCTGTGTGCCAGTGCTAAGGATTATGTAATGACATCGTCACACACCCCGGGGAGGGGGTGCCCATTTTAAAGAGGAGGAAATAGTTTGAGAAGACTCAAGGCGCAGGAGCCCCAATTCAGCCTCGGACTTCTCCAACGCAGTCACCCTAAGCAAGGTGTCAACCTTGCTGTGCTTCCACCTGGTTGACAGCCTGGGCCACGTGGACTCGCCCCTTCGCGCCTTCTTGCCACCTGCTCCTCCGTGCCCAACAGAGGGCGTTTTCTAATCCGCCGATTTGATGCTGTCGCTTGCGGGCTTCACATCCTTCTTTCACAGGGATGAAGCCCACCTCCTCTGCCTCACCTTCAAAGCCCCCACCTTCCCGGGTGCCTTTCCTCGCAGCAGCACCCAAGTCCCCTGGCCCGGACACCCACCCCGCACTCTGTTCACACCGAACCACTTTTGCATCTCAAATCCCTACTCCGCGAGACTGACCCAGGCCGAGTTAGAGACCTCAGCGCCCGCGGGGGCTGCGGTAGAGCCAGTCCCGAGCCTAGAGGCAGCTCCTGTCACCTGACTGCAGTGATTTGTTGACGCTGCAGTACCGCCACTACCTGCCTCAGCACTGAGGTCCCTAGCGCCACCGCGCGCCCTGTCCTCACACAGTCGGCGCGGGAAGCAAAATCAGTGATTTGCCCAGGTCTGTGAACAGAAAAGGAAAAAGGAGTTGCCACTTAGTGACCAAGGAGAGCGGACAGACTGGTCCTGGATAGAGGACAGAGGGTCATTAGGGGTCTCTTGGGGTAGGGAACTTCTTAGGGGCAGGACGAGAGGTTTTTGTAATTGAACTCAGCTGTCCTCACCTGCTCTCTGGCCAAGTCTAACAAGAATACCCCCCTCAGCCCATTCTAGAGCAAACGCCTGGGGGGCTGTGCGACCTTGGCCGCCCTCCCGCCTGGCCTCGGTAGCCGAGTGTGCACCGGCTGGCTGCACGCCCCCTCCCACCCCGGGCCCGCGAGGGCTCAGGATCACGGGACAGCGGCAGCCTCGGAGAGGTCGGTTGGGGACTGGTCCTCCTGAAAGTCCCTGTCGATGTCCCTGCCGGACGACAGACCTCTCTGGGCATCAGACGGACCTGGGACCCAGAGCCACCCCTTCCCAAAGCAGAGGACGCGGGACGGAAGGTCTGCGTTGCCTAGGTCCCCCTGGCACCCGGGAGCAGCGCCCGCAGCCCGCCCGGCTCAGGGTGAGCGGACGCAGCCCCCGCGGCGGGATTGGTGCGCGGGGATCGCGCGCTGCAGCGGGACCTCCGCTCCTCCAGGGGGCGCTGCCCCGGCCCGCCAGAGGACCGGCCTTCTGAGTGGCCAGGCTCCGGGAGTCTTGGGGAGTCCCGGAACCCGCGAGCCAGAGCCACCGGGCCCGCGCGTGAGTGGCGCGCGGCCGGCGCTTCCCGTGGGGCGACGCGATTGCAGAGCGCGCGGGGGGCTGCGCAGTGACCGCCGCGGAGGGCGCGCGCCGAGGCGAGGGCGGGGAAAGGAGAGGGCAGCTGCGGTAGTGGCCCGGTGCCGGCGGCTGCAGGCGTCGCGGCGAGCGGGGGCTCAGGCAGTGACGGCTGCGTCTGCCGCGAGGGGCGGGGGCTGGGATAGGGTGGAGGGAGGAAAGGGGAAGGATAGGGACCGGGGTGATGTTACTGACACAACACAGGCACAAAGGGAGAGGGTGGCGGTATCAAAAAGGGCTGTGAGTGGGGAGGAGCTGGCATCGGGAAGTGATGGGTGCAGAGAAAGACCGGCGGTGGGGGCGGGGATGTGCGTTTGGGTTGAATGCAAGGAACCGTCAGAGTTGGGGGTTTGAAGGAGCAACCGTTGGCAGGATTGGGGGGAATTGGCAGGAAAGCGGTTGAATCCTGAGCCTGGCAGGACTGGAGGCGGGTTGGAAGGAAGCGGGTGCAAATGTGGCGTTCTCTTGGCAGGACTGGGAGTGTAGCTGTGCAGCTCAGCGGGCAGTGTTTGCGACTGTGGGTTGGTGTGTGTGGCCTTGGAGCAAGGGCAGGGAATCAGAGCTGACCCGTGGTGGAGACCCGGCCTTACTTCCTGTCCTTCCCTAGCCACCATGTTCAACCAGCAGCAGCAGCAGCAGCAGCAGCAGTACCAGCAGCAGCAGTTCCAGCAGCAGCAGTTGCTGCAGCTCCAGCAGCTGCTCCAGCAGGCCCCACAGCAGGCCCCGTTGCCCATGGCAGTCAGTAGGTGAGTTCCCCCTTGAGGGATGGAAACTCCAGCTCTGTCGCTAAGACTCATGCCTTGGAGCATCACCGTCCAGTGCTTTCTCCCAGGGGCGTCCTTGTTTGAGTCCTGGGAAGTCAACATCTCCCACCCCCAAAGGGATCCTCCTTCTGCCTGGGAGGGTGGGCTCAAGAGACGGGGCCCTCAAGGAGGAAGGTGGACCTGACTTTCCCAATAACCCTCTGACACCCCCTCCCAACACACAGGGGCCTCCCCCAGCAGCAGCCCCAGCAGCAGCTTCTGGGTCTTCAGGGCACCCACCCAGCGTCCCTCCTCAATGGCTCCATGCTCCAGAGAGCTTTGCTTTTGCAGCAGTTGCAAGGTATGACCGAGGCCCCTTTGCATCCCCTGTGAACACTAGCTCCCCTGCAACCTTTGCACTCAGTCTCACCAAATCACACAGTGACCCTGAGAGTGCCCCAATTCACAGATGACACCAAGGCTCCAGGAGTTGGAAGTCCCGAAGCTGCTAAGCTGAATGCAGATCTGTCTGGTCACTGAGGTTCACCCTTGGCCATGGTACTGGCTCTTTGGGCAGTGTTCCCATGCCTCACTCACGTTCAGATTAGATGCTGTTGTTTTTGGGTTTTTTTTTTTGTTTTGTTTTTACCTGTGTATGTGGTATTGGGGATTGAATCCAGGTCCTCAGGTGTGCCATGCAAATGCCTCTACTGCTGAGCCACTTCTCCAGCCTTTCAGATGCCTATTGACAGGTGAGGAATCTGAGAAAGGAAATCATTTGCCAGGGTTGCCTCACACACCTGCAGTAGCCCAGCTAGACTTCCTAAGCACAGGGCCTCTGAGTGCTTATCTCTGGCCTTGAGCATTAAGACTGTGGCCTTGCTTCAGTGAGAATAATGTCAGCTCTTCCTTCCAAGATGCTAATCCTGACACTACTGATAGCCCCAGGCGGGTTACACCAACAGTCCTATTTCACAGAAGAAAACACAGACCCTGTGCCCAAGATGATCCTGTACAACAGGAAGGAGCTTCTTGGGTAGTCACCACTCTTCAGCTCTGCCAGGGCCTCATGACTGTGGATCGCCCTGGGCACTGACTTACAAATGACAGCTGGATAGAGAAGACCATGCACAGGGACCCACAGTGTACATACATATATCCACACATGCCTTTTTTTCCTCCAGTACTAGGAATTGAACCCAGGCCCCTGCATGTACTGGGCAAGTGCTGTGCCACTGAGCTATGCTCCTGGCTGTGTTTTCCCCTTTTTCCTTCCCATTTTAGAGGTCATACTGTGGGACTGGAGCTGTGGCTTGGTGGTTACAGCGCTTGCCTGGCATGTGCTGGGTTTGAACCCCAGCACCATATACACAGCGAAGTGTCAGAGCAACAAAGGCCACATGAAAAACCAAAAAAAAATTGATTCTCTATTTCTCTCTCCTTTATTTAAAAAAAAAAAAAGTCATACTCTTTGGGACTGGAGTGATGGCTCAGCAGTTAGAGTGCTTGCCTGGCATGCACGAGGACCCAAGTTCAAACCCCAGCTCAAACCCCAGCACCACGTATGCAACAAGGTGTCAGAGAAACCAGAACTAGATGAAAAATAAATAAAAATTGATTCTCTCTCTCTTACTCACTTTCTCCTTCTCTCACTTAAAAAAAAAAAACTCACACTCTTTGTGAATAATATATATAAAAAAGGGGGAGATGGGAAAACCAAAACTTGGGGAATTGTATAGGATTATTGTGATTGATGGCCGTGTGTTGTTTCTTTTTCACTGAACTGAATGGAATGATCATTTGCCATATGATTTGACCATCTCTGCTAAGGCTATTTTTAACAGCTATATAATATTTCATGGGAGGGAAATGCCCTTGCTTACCTAACCCTGCTTGGCTCTCCAGCTGTTTCTTTTGTTTTCCTTTTCTATTTTAAGTAACACTGGGGTGAATGTGATGTTTGAGACTATTTTCTTTGAATAGATTGCCAAAAATAGAATGACTGAGTTGAAGGGATGGATGTTTCATGGATTTTGATAAGTATTGCCAAATTGCTTTTCTAAAGGACTGGACCAGTTTGCAATGCCACCAGCCACGTATGACAGTGCCAGTCTCACCGTGCCCACAGCAGCATTGGGTATTATATGCTTTTTTATATATATATATACATATATATAATATAAAAGTGTACATATATATGTAATTTACTAAGTTGGTTGGCAAATAAAAGAACTATGTCATTAATGCTTTAATTTCCATTTCCTGGAGTGCTAGTTCAGTTGAACATTTTTATATTTATCTGTTAAACATTCGTATTTCTTTTTGTGACTTGTCCATGTCCTTTGTCCATTTTTCTTTGAAAGTGTTCCATCTTTTGTCCTGTTGTTTTTAAGAGCTGGTTGGCTCTCTGTGTTTAAGTTATGTTAATTGAACACTTACTATGTGCGCTCTGAAATCTCTTGAATTCTCATAAAATATTGTGAGGCAGTTGCTGTTATTGTTCTCATTTTAAAGATAAGGGAACTAAGGCTAAAAAGGAGGAATTGAATTTTTTTGAGATCACAGAGCTCAGACTATAGAGTATGAATTTGAACCCAGCCCTTACAGCACAGCTGACCCATGCTTTAACCTCTGTGCTTCCTGTGCCTTCATCATGCCTCAAACGTTTCCCAGGCTCTGCGCCTTCCCCGAGGTGCTGAGCTGAGTGAGATGAGGTGCAGGCAGAAGCAGACAAGGAAATTGCTTGGCTGGGCCTGGCTAAGGGCCTGTGGGAACAGAGGATCTGGGAAGGCCTCCTGGAAGAGAGATCGCTGAAGGGAGGCCTGCTGGGTATGTGGAGCCGGAGCAGCAGGTGCAGGGCCCAGAGGCAGGAGCTTTGAAGGACTGCAAGGGACCTGTGACTGGAACAGAGTAGGAGTACAGGTGGGGAGAAGAGTGGAAAAGAAGGCTGGGGCGGGGCAGGCCTTGCACAGGGCTTGCTCCTGACCAGCAGGGAGCTGTAGAGGGCTTGGGCAGAGCTCATACCATGGTTTTAGATCAGTGCTGCAGTCTTCCTGCTTGAAAGCTGCAATTTAGGCAAAGGATGAAGCAGCTTTGGAAGCTGGGGGTGGGGTGGGGAAGGGAAAGCACATCGGGAGATCGGGAAGGTTAGGCATAGTGTTGATAGGGGTGATGGCTTGCCTGGGGTAGGAGAAGGAGAAAAGGAGTCAGCAGGAACCCCAGAATGCCAGCAGGGGCCAGCAGGTGGGTGGCAGTGCCCTTCACAGAGACCCCAGCAAGTCATTCCTCCATTTTGCCATTGGGAAAGATAATATCTGCCGTGAGGGCTGGCAGGCCAGGTGACTGACACAGTGCTGTCTCCCTGGGGCCCTTGATGAAAGGCAGCTAGGGGGTGGGAGGGGCCATATGTTTCCAGGGGCCAGAATCTTGCAGGTTCTCCCTGTGGGCCCTGTGCTGGGTCTCATATACCTAAGGCATGCCTGAGGGTGAGCAGGATGGTTGGGGTGCTCAAGCCACAGACCCAGAGGTATGAGGGGGACGAGGCAGCACGACCACTGGCAGAGAAGGAAACTGCCCTAAAGCTTCCTTTGCCACCAATGCCTGAGCCTTTGACCCTCTTCTTCCCTCTGGCTGCCCTGGGGCGGGAAAAGTAGAAGTTAGCTGTGATGTTCCCAGGATGCTTTGGGAGCTGACCCCTGACCCTAGCCTCTACCACCCAACTGTGATGTGACACCTCTTCTCTTCTCGCCTGCAGGTACCCTCCGGGGCTACAACATGGCAACCCCAAACCTGATGGCCCCCAGCCTTACACCGCCCCAACTGGCTACCCCCAATCTGCAGCAGTTCTTCCCCCAGGCCACTCGCCAGTCCCTGCTGGGCCCCCCTCCCATTGGGGTCCCCATTAACCCCTCCCAGCTCAGCCTCTCAGGGCGGATCCCCCAGAAACAGAGCCGGGCCCCCACCTCCACCCCCCCCAATCGCAAGGTAAGTGCTGGACGGAGGGGAGGGGGGCTCGCCTGGGCCTGGGGGCAGCCCCCGCCTCGGTGTCTTCATCTATGAAACGGGGGAGGGGAGTAGCCCTTGCCTAGCGTTTGCCAGACTTCCAGCTTTCCGGTGTCCCATTTGCCATGCCCAAATACTACCAGTACTATATTTATTTAATATTTCTCTTTAAGTCAGCACTGCCTTGTGGAAATAAAATATGAGCCGTATTTAAAATCTTCTGGTGATCAAATATAAAGGGTAAAAAGAAAGGGAGAAATTAATTTTACTGATATATTTTCTATATCTCAACATATGGAAAATACTATCATTTTACCCAGTCGTCAATATAAAGTTAATGAGGACTGGGGCGTAGGTCAGTTGGTAGAGTGCTTGGCTGGCAGGTGCAGAGTACTGGGTTCCAACCCCAGGACCAAGAAAATACCCAAAACACCAGCCGGGCCGCACCCAGGAGCACCCAGGAGCAGCAGTGTGGAAGCTCAGGGACAGACCTGTGGGGGAGGGGGGTTTCTTGTGTGTTTATCAGGGCAAGGGTGAGTGAGGAGCAGAGGGCTGCAGGCTGGGCCTCTGCGTGGTAGCAGTGTAGGCCTAGGGCTGTAACAGTTTTTACTCCAGCTACATTTACTTTCTGTTTTCTTTCTTTTTCCGCCCTGTGCTGGGGATTGAACCCAGCAATGAGAGGCAGGTGCTCTACCACTGAGCTGCATCCCCAGCCTCTTTTTTCTTTTTTCTATGTATGGCAATTACTTTAAGCAGTTTTTAAAATTCCAGGTAGTTCCCTTTTAAAATAAAGGTAGCATTTATTCACTTTGCTTTTCGCAGTGCTGGGGGTGGAACCCAGGGCCTGGCACGTGCTAGCTGCGTATTCTACCACTGAGCCACATGTGGGCAAATGCAGTTCAGAGATGGGGTGGGTGAGGCAGGCCCAGGTCAGGTCCCCTGGCTCCCAATTGTGCAGGGCAAGGGTAGTTTCTGAGGGGCCCAGAATCCTAATGTGGGGTGCGGATTGTGTTCCCCACTGAGCACTGGTGTAGCAGGCTTAGCAGGAGGGATAGAGGGAGGCTTTCCCAGCAACTGACTGGAGCCTTGCTCGGCAGTGCAGATGTGGGATCTTGGTGGCCCTCCTGCAGGTCTTGGGAGTTGGTGAAAGCTTGAATGCAAATAATGCTCCAACCAGTTCAGGGTGGAAAGCTGAAGGCCTGTGGCATGCACTAGGTGTCTGGTCCTTGTATGCAACTGGGAAGGTTTCCTTTGAGGCTCTGGGTGAAGGCTACAAGGCAGGAAGAGGCCTGGGGCCAGCATGGGCACAGAGAGGGCTGGGGAGAGTGGAGACACTGGAGGGGCCTGGGGAGAGACAAAGGGGACTGAGGCAGGAGGTTTCAGGCTTGGGGTGAAGGGTTCCCTGGGGCTGCTTTGGGGAAGTCAGGACACCACACTGTGGTCAGGAAAAGGCTTTGTGTACTCCAACCTGGCTAGAGGGGACCCCAACACATGACTCCTGGGGCATTTGGATCATCTGCCTGGCAGCTCCGGCCAGGCACCCCAGAGACCCCCTAGGGCTCTTCCCCCCCTGAGGACTGTGGCAGGTGCTCTTGGACAGCTGGATGGTGGATGTCAAAAATGGTTTCTAAACGGAAGCAGGATTCTTCTTCCCAGACGGTGCCCGAAGACAGCTCAGACCCCTCCGAGGGGTCTGTGGAGGCCACAGAGTCCCAAATGGAGACAGCCAAAGGTGAGGGAGGGAGACTGCCAGCCCTTCAGAGCAGACATGGGCTGGGGCGGTGGGAGCAGGGTGGGCAGGTAATGGTGGCAGATGTGGGAGGCAGGGATTCTTGGTAAAGGTGACCCAGGCCCATCTAGAGCCCATCACATTTGGCCTGATCTCTGTCCCCTTGCCCACCTCCATTCCAGACCAGGATGCAGCCCCCTGCCCAGATGGCATCGCTAGTGAGAGACACCCCCAAGCGCCTGAGTCTGAGACATGCAAGGTGACCGAGCCACCAGCCAAGAAGATGAAGAGGTAACTGATGCTGGAAACATGGGGCCCAGGACCCGGCCATTCATTTCTGCAAAGGCCACAGTGCACCCTTAGGTGGAGCTGGAGCAAGGAGGGGCTTCGGCCTCTGGCTTGAAGGGAGGTCAGACTTGCTTCCGCCTCTCCCTAGGGAGGCCCCAGTTCAGACCTGGTGTTTTCACTAGGGCTGAGCCAGCTGGATGTGTCACTGGTGGCCAGGTTGGAGGGGTGAACATGTGCCCCTTAGGAGTGGGCGGTTACAAGGCTCATTGGATACTTGGTAGCAAATTGGAGGGGCAGTCTTCCTTGACTTATGTAGAAAAAACTGAGGTCCAGGGCTAGGGATGTGGCTCAGAGGTAGAGGGCTTGCCTGCCTAGCATGTGTGAGGCCCTGGGTTTAGTCCCCAGCATCACACACACACACAAAAAAAAAAGGAAAGAAAGAAAGAAACTAAGACCCAGGAGTTTGCCCAAAGCTTCCACTTGTAAATGGTAGAACTAAATTTGGAAATTAGGTCTTGGCCTTAACTGGAGACCCTTGTGGCCTCTGAGAAGGCTTGACTTTGATTTTTTGATCCAAAGCTCAGAGGAGACCACAGAGAAGTGGCCACTAGAGCAGCCACAGCAGCCACAGACCCGGAAGACAGCACCGAAGCAGACGCAGACCCCAGAGTTGCTGCCTGAGCCACTGGAAGCCCGAGGGATGCCCCGATTCCAGCCACGGGTCCTGCAAACCCGGGCCCAAGAACAGCCACAGACTCAGCCACCAGTGGACACCCAGGTGCAGCCAAAGCTGCAAAAACAGGCACAAACACAGACCTGCCCAGAGCCCTCAGCGCAGCAGCAGGGGCAGCCACAGGCCTGTCCACAGCCCCCTGAGCAGGTGCAGCTGCAGAGGCAGGCCCAGACACAGACGTGTCCACAGGTCCACACACAGCCCCCGGAGCAGCCCCAGCCACAGGGCTGTGTGCCGGCACCAGAGCAAGCCCTGGTTCCAGGGCACGCCATGGGGCCAGAGAGACCACCTAACACAGTGGAAGCTCGGGGAGGTAAGTCTGATGATGGGACACTTCCCGGGTCCTTGTTTCTCCCCCTGGCACTGTCCAGCCTTGGACAGTGGGGGTCTCCCACACCCAGGACTTCAAGGTCCTGGCTGTGGGCACAGAGAGCAGAGGGACCCTGAAGAATGGAGCGCACCTGTCATTTCAGGCACAGAGGCAACCTCACTGGAGCCAGTGGGTGCCAGCGCGGGAGCGAGCCAGGAGGAGCCAGCCAGTGGCCTGGATGTGGGAGATTGTGAAAAAAGAGCAAGAGAGATGCTAGGGGTGGGTAGAAACATCAGTGTGGCTGCATGGGAGCCCCAGAGGCTGGTGGCAGGGTGGCCTCTCTGCCCCACCACTTTGGGGGCTCCCATGTGTTCCCTGAGGGGCACAAAGGGCACCAGAGCAGACTGGGCTTGCCAAGTTGCTCCAGAGACCCATAGGTGCTTTTTGTGACTACAGTCCCTTCCAGTCAGTCCATGCCCAGACTAGCGCATCAAGCCCCTCACATGGGTGACATCACTCGAGAGGGCAGAGGGTGGCAGCTTCCCAGTGGGCCTTGGATCACAGACTTATAGACTGGGATCAAGCCCCATCTCTTCTTTGGGTCTCAGTTTGCCCATCCATCATGGGAGGGGTGGTGTGGGTTGGACTTTAGGGTTAGGCAGACGCAGGCTCAGATCCTGGGTGCAGCACCTTCCACATGAGCTCGAATAATGCGCTAACAGCCCGGTATCAGTTTCCCCTTCTAAGGCTCTGATGGGACGGTGCCCATAGATTTTAGCCCTGGGGCTGGCTTGCCATAGCACCCAGATTGTAGAAACTCTGCTCCCACTCTCGCTGCAGATGTGGGGTGCTGGGGGCTCCCTGAAGGTCACCATCCTACAGAGCAGCAACAGTCGGGCCTTTAGCACGGTATCCCTCGCACCTGTGTCCCGCCCAGGTGACTCCAGCTCCGCCAACCCTGCAGTCCCCAGCCCTCCCTCCAAGCAGGCCCTTCAGTTCTTCTGCTATATCTGCAAGGCCAGCTGCAGCAGCCAGCAGGTACTCAGAGCCAGGCCAGCGGGGAGGGCGAGTGGGCAGGAGGGACTGAGGTCTCTGTGGCAGCCTGCCCTTTCCTCACTGGGCCCCCCGTGCCGCAGGCATTTCCTGACAGCCAGAGGGTGGGTTTAGAGTCAGCCCTGAGCAGCTGTGCGGCCCAGAACGTGGATTCCACTCTGGCTCCTCTTTCCTCTTGCAGCAGACGAAGAAACAAATAGAGCCCACCTTGCTAGGGGGCCTGGGGATTCAGCGACTTGACATTGAAGTCCTGAACCCTGGCCAAGTGAGCGTAGCAGCCTTGGCTGAATACGTGGTGTGGGCCTCTTGTCCCAGCTACTTGGGACGCTGAGGCAGGAAGACCAGGAGTTCAAGGTCCATCTGGGCAATGTAGGCCCTGTCTTAAAAAAACAAAAGCAGTGGCTTCCCCTGTGTCACTGCTATTGTGACTTGTTGCTTGCTACTTTGTGCCTCCCCTGAGCAGAGCCAATGACACCTGAGTTAACCAGAGCACGGTTTCTGGGGAGGCATGAACTCTGGCTGGTGTGTATATTCATTCTCTGCCTCAGTTTACTGTCCCTGCCCTGGCCCCACAGGACTATTGTAGAAGTGACCTCACCGAGCTGGCAGGGTAGCCATGAAGCTGAGGTTGGAGTCATCCTCGTTGGGCCCACACCTCATGCCCATCCCTGGCCCCTCCTGCTGCAGGAGTTCCAGGACCACCTGTCAGAGGCTCAGCACCAGCAGCGGCTTGGGGAGATCCAGCACATGAGCCAAGCCTGTCTTCTGTCCCTGCTGCCCGTGCCCCGGGACGTCCTGGAGAGAGAGGAGGAGTGAGTGGGAGATGGAGGCGGCTCTGCTAGAGGGGGGGCAGTCCCAAATCTGCAAGGTCTGCCTTTGCCTCAAGCATTGCCCTCCCCAGAGGCTCTTTAACTCTGCGACCTTGGACCTCAGTTTTCCCCATCTGTAAAATGGTCTGATGAGGGCTGTGGTTCAGGAACTCATGACAGTCTCTCAAAGTTTCATCCAGGCAGGAATAGTGTGGAAGGGAGGTGAGTTGTGGCTCAGAGCCCTGCTCCCCTGGCATGTGTGACTTCAGCAATGGGGACGCAGTGGTACAGATGAGGTCATCTTGTGGCATGGAGTGAGGACTTCCTCTGTTTCCCCTTTCATCCTCAGGGGGCCTTGGCTGGTCAGAAAGGTCCACTCTGCTTGTGTCTGGACTAATGCTTGGGTGAGAATAACTGGCAGGAAGCTGGAGGAACTGTCAGGACCCAGCGGGCCATCTTAGGCCTGCAGGGGCTGGCAGGTGTCATCAGAGAAGCAAGGCTTTTGGCTTGGGCCACTGCGAGACATGAGCTGTGTCTGACAGGACAGCTGCCTCTCAGCTCAAGGTCTCCTGGTTTTCTAGGAGAGTCTAGACACCTAGATGGTATGTGAAGCTACCCTTTGAAAAATGTGACCTGGTCCTTCAGAATTAAAACAAACCTGAAGAGGCCCCGGGGTAGCCCTTCACAGGCCGACAGCCAACCCTTCAGTCAGAGGTCCGGGATTCTGCCCCGAGTGTGCACAGGTCACAGCTCAAACCTATCCCGGAGGGACCAGCAGATAGGAAGGGCTCTTGGTTGGGCCTCTCCTTTCATGCCCCATGTGATGGTGAAAAAAATCTAATTAGAAATTCTGTAAGTATCCAAAACTAGGGGCTGGGTCAGATCAGTTAAGGCCTATCTACCAACAGGACAGTCGCAGGGAGTCCATAACCTGAAATCTGGTTCAGTGCCAGGTTAAAATTGCACACGCACAATGGGCTTGACCACTAACAACGGATCTTGTGAAAGAGAAGAAGATTAGATGGATGTAGCGCACCTATGGACAGTCTCTGGTTGGAAGGGATCCAGAGTGCCTCCTGGCCCCTGGAGGCTGGGAAGAACGGGGCAGTCCTCCCAGTTGGCCGCTCTCCTTTCTTCATCTGGCCCAGTGCGAAACTCTAGGCTGATTTTGAGCTAGGTCCTAGACATCCCAGAATGGGGGCTAGCCACCCAGTGTCTCACAGTCCAGTGGGGGCAGAGAAGGAATCAGGTCTTCCCAGTCCACAGTGGGAAGTGCTGTGGCGGTGGAACTTGGAGCTCCCAAGTGTGGCGGGGAGTGTGGCCCGGAACAGGAAGAGCAGTAAAACCTTCCTGACTAACCAGGCGTTACGCTAAGAGCACACTGGGGTTTTCAGGGCCACAGTCCTCAGTTGCCGCCTCATCCTGGTGGATTCCTGTGCGGCCACGGGTGGTCAGAGTCACCTGTGGGGCAGTGCTCAGCTGCATTGTAGTGTTAACGATTTGCTTTAAAACAAAAACAAAAATACCCCAACCTGTGTCCTTAGCACACAGACAAAGGACAGAGGAAAAAGGAGCAGTGTCTCTGGCCTGTGTGACCAGGAAAGCCAGAGGGGGACACAGCTTGATCCAGGGGACACCATTTTGTTGAGCAGCTGTGCCACCCACCGCCCCAGCCTCCATGCACATGCACAGGGACCCGGCACAGGCAGCCCCCGTGTGCAGGAGCAGAGCGACCTCTTTGGTTTCTGCTGGGGGTGGGGAGTGAAGAAGCCAGGGAGCGCCCTGCCACTGAGCCCCCGCCGAGTTGCAGCACACTGAAGGGACACTGTGGAACATGGTGTCCCCTGTGCTTGCTTGGATTGTCACCATTCAGAGAGCCTCCGCCTAGACGCTGGTGCAACACCTGCCAGGTCTACTACGTGGGGGACCTGATCCAGCATCGCAGGACACAGGACCACAAGGTAGGGGGCTGCGTTTCCAGACGCACTTGCACATACTCCTGAGGGCTGGGGAGGGGGAGCCAGACGCGAGTGGAAAGCTAACGTCTCTGTCTCCATGTGACTGTTCCTCAGTGTGACTTATGACAAGCCAGTCATGCGTCCTCTTTGGGTTCAGTTCCCCATCTGTCCAGTGTGGGGATGGCACCAGCTCACCCTGCCGTTCCTCCATGGGCATAGGGGTCCTTTGGCAATTGCTCTGCCTCCTGTCTCTGTCCCCTCCGTTGCCACCTGCCATCCCATTTCAGCTACACAGGGAACAAATATGTCTTTTTATGTTCCAGTGCAGGGGTGGAGCTGGGCTGGCTTGTTACAGATGTGGTAGACCTACTGGGCACTGCTTGGTCACTAGCTGGGGACACTACCTACCACTCACATGGCCCACCCTCCTTTCCTTAGATCGCCAAACAGTCTTTGCGACCCTTCTGCACCATATGCAACCGCTACTTCAAGACACCCCGCAAGTTTGTAGAGCATGTGAAGTCCCAGGGGCACAAGGACAAGGCCAAGGAGGTAATCACAGTCATCCCAGAGGATGGGGCCCAGAGACCCACAGAGCCTTGGCCAAGGCCACACAGCAGGTTGAGGTTTATCCAGCCTAACCCATAGCAGTCCCAGAGGGATTGGGACTCGGAGGGTGCGTGGCACCTCAGCCGCCCAGAACTGACCCCTCACCGCTCCCCTGGGCAGCTGAAGATGCTGGAGAAGGAGATAGCTGGCCAAGACGAGGACCACTTCATCACGGTGGACGCTGTGGGTTGCTTTGAGGGTGATGAAGAAGAGGAGGACGAGGACGAAGATGAAGAGGAGATTGAAGTTGATGAGGAATTCTGCAAGCAGGTGCTGGGCTGTGGGAGTCAGGCTGGAGGCTGGACGGCCAGCCAGGAGGTCCTCACCCTACACCCTGGGGGCCAGGCACTGGCTGGCATTTGTAGGCACTAATGAATGCCACCATTTATTTTTATTTGCAGGGGGCGTGGTACTGGGGCTTGAACCCAGAGGCACTTTACCACTGACCTACATCTCCCGCCTTTTTATTTTTTACTTTGAGACAGGGTCTTACTAAGTTGCCCAGGCTGGCCTTGAACTTGTGATCTTCCCGCCTCAGACTCCCAAATGTCTGGGATTATAGGTGCGGCCACCGAACCTGACTGCGATTTACTGGAACCGTATTGTGCATGTCTAATGTGCATCAGGATGATCGTGTGCAGGCGAAATGTGCCGGGCTCCGGAGGCTGGCTGAGATTTTGACCTGTGGGGAAGGGAAAGGATATTCCGAGCTGAGGGAACAGTGTTGGAAAGGCAGAGGCAGGAAGCTGGGTGCTGTGCAGGAGGGCTCAGCGATGACGTCAGCAGCAGACTTTTTCCAGCACTTCCTGTACACTGTGCTGGGCAGGCAGCAGGTGCTGCCTGGCATGTCATCTCCTTGGGTGACACAAAGTGCATCTCTGCAGACCAAGCCTTTGCCAGTCCAGCTCTGCTGCTTCCTGAGTGAGGAGCTGGTAGTCTTGGATTCTATGCAGCGTAACAGATGTTTCTGGTCCCCTGTTCTGGGTCATGCCCTGGTGCTGGACGCAGGCACACGTGAGGACCAAGTCCTGGTCCTTGCCCCACAAAGGCTGCCCCATTTATATTCCAGCGTGGTCCTAGGAAAGGCTCAACAAAGGGGTTGATTGTCATTCTTGGAAGCCACTTGTCTTTGCCTGGCAAGTGGCAGGGGACACTGCAAACGGTAGGTCCCATGTGGCTGGAGTATGATGGCCTTTCGTGAAAGGGGCTCAGGTCCAGCAGGTGACACACGGGTCCTTGAAACCCATCTGAAACCCACCCCCAGGACTAAGGTTGCTGTGGTATTGGGAGGGACCTGAGGGGTGCACTCAGTGTTTTAACTCTGGCTTGAGTCCCCTAGGGTTCACTACCGAGCCCTTGAGCAAGGGTCAGTCTCTACAGCCTCAGTTTCCTCTTACATAAAATGAGTGTAACCATGGAGGGCTGTCATGAGACTCAATGAGAGGACACATGTGACATGTTGGCACACTTGGCCTGGATTATGGCCACCGTGGGAGCAGGAGGGCTGCCTGGAGGAGGGGCTGATTGAGCAGGGCCTGGAAAGCATAGATCAGGAAAGGCAGCCTGGGAGCAGGAGCAGCACATGCCAGGCTCAGCAAATGCCACCCACAGTAACCTAGAAATCAGGGTGGTGTGTTTGAGAACACGGGTGGGCTCCAGGCCCCTGGCTTGCATCTGGCAGGGGTCTCGGGGAGCCGAATTCAAGGTCCTCGCTTGCGTGTCTCCAGGTGAGGTCCAGAGATATCTCCATAGAGGAGTGGAAGGGCTCGGAGACCTACAGCCCCAACACTGCCTGCGGTAAGTGCCAGCCCTGGGCTCAGCGCCCAGGCACCCCAGGTCCCAGCCCAGCACTCTGGCCAGCAGCCTACCCTGGCTCCTCTCTTGGCTCTTCTGCTCCCACCTGGAAGGTGGGGAGCGAATGGGCCCCTGGGGACTAGTGTACAGACCCTGCTGTCTGTCCTTTAGGCGTGGACTTCCTGGTGCCTGTGATGGGCTACGTTTGCCGTGTCTGCCACAAGTTCTACCACAGCAACTCGGGGGCACAGCTCTCCCACTGCAAGACCTTGGCCCACTTTGAGAACCTGCAGGTGAGCTGAGCATCCTTCCCACCTGCCTGCTGAGGGCCCCGCCTCCAACCCAGCTGATGGGATTGTCAGTGGTCAGCTGACATGGGGCTGGGGACTTTCTCTTAAGGTTCTGGGAGCTACCAAGGGCCAGGCTGCTAAGTTCAAATCCCTGGCCCAGGGAGGCTGACAGCATCACGCAGGGTCACATAGCACGGTGACGCCGTCTTGGCTGGGACAGGGGAAGGAGCTGGGAGCCCTGACCTCTTTTGCACCCACCTTCTGAATCCAGAAATACAAAGCAACGAAGAACCCCAGCCCTACCACGCGGCCCGTGAGCCGCCGCTGTGCGATAAACGCCCGGAACGCTCTGACCGCACTGTTCACCTCCACCGGCGGCAGCGGCCGTCCACCCAGCCAGCCCAGCAGCCAAGACACAGCCAAAATCCCCAACAAAGTGACAGCTCGGCCCCCCAACCGTCCACCCGCTCCTCGGCGCTCATCTCGCCGCAAAACCTGAGCCTAGACCCGTCTGAGTCCGCTCTGCTAATGCGTCCCGGAGTCTGCGTGGAGAACTTTGACATGGTGGTGTTTTTACTCAAAATCCAATAAAAGGTCATTTGGCTGTGCACTTCCCACCAGCACTTCTGTCTAGTGAACAGGGGAAGGGGTACCCCAGGCTGGCCTTCAGCCAGAGCCCAGCCTCTCTGGACAATGTGGTGGCGGAGCTGAGGACTCTAGGATCACAGGCATTTCACCTAAGCCTCAGTTTCCCTCTTGCTAAGGTATCAGGGTTACGAAAATGGCTTCTAATCTTCACTGTGACGCTAGGAGGTGGCCTTATGGCTACTTCCAAATTATAGGTGAAGAAACTATGGCCTAGCAAGGTCAAGTGACTTGGCAAAGGCACAGGGCTGGTAAGTGGCCAGGATTTGACCTGGGTGCGGGCTTGAAACCCCAGTGCTGGCCTCTGGCTAGACCTCTTGGAAGCTGAGGTGCAGGTCTGGGGTCCTTTCAGGCACTCCAGTTCTGAGCTGGTTCATGAGCAAGGGCGTGGCCCTCCCCAGCAGGCGGCCCCAAGGTGGACCCTCATGTTGGCTCTTTAATCCCACTGTCTTCTCTTAGGAAGACCCCTAGAGACAGACAACCAGACCAGCTCTGCTACTGGCCAGCTGGGGACACTCAGGCGAAGAGCAGGATGACACCAAGGTTACATAGCACATCTTGGTGCTGTGGTCTTGGTGAAAAGCCCTAGCGCCCCGAGATGCTGAGCACATCCTGCAAGGTCACATGCTACAAGGTCACTGTCTCAGCCAGGCTGGGCAGCAGCTTCTGGCCAGGAACACACCAAAAGGAAGAAGACCCCGACCTTACCTGCATCCCCTGTGGCCAAGATGGCCAAGAGCCCCAACCCTGGGCCCATCTGCTGCAGGTGTGATTGCCTTGACTTCCCATTCCCCCCTGCAGTGGCCTTTGGGGTCTTCATCCAGCACACAGAGGCACAATGGTATGGGAGACCCGTTTAATGTGGATGCTCAATCCTGGGTGGAGTGGGGAGGACTCAGGTGCTTGGGGGGGAAGGCAAGTGGGTGGGTCGCAGGTCCCCACCTGGCATCAGGAGGGATGCTGGGCAGTGGGGACCGACCCAGGCAGGCAGACCCATCAGGGGACCCAAAGGCCAGACCTTGGAAAGGTATCCAAGCCAAGTGGTGAGTGCTGAGGGCCAGCCCAGGGAGGCAGGGCTGGGGCATGGCTGAGGGCTCGCACAGCCTAGAGGCTGGCATCCCCAGGGGCCTCCCCAAGCTGCTGCTGGAACTCAAGACGCGTCTGCCGGTTGGACTCTAGCAGCTCCTGGAGGCGGGCATGGAGGTGGTCATTCTTCTCCTCCAGGTGGTCTAGACAGGAGTTGATCTGATCCAACATGGAGTTGATGGCCGCGTACTCTGGGAGGAAGGGGGAAAACAGCAAGTTCCTGTGTCTCCTCCGGACTCACAGACACACACCCCACTGCCCCTAGACTGATTCCAAAAGGGCTTCGGGGAAGTCCCTACTTTGCAGCCTCAGTGTCACCATCTAGGAAATGGGTAGATGCCAAAACAAGAGGCTTTGATGAAATGACGCCTTAGCCAGGCAGTGTCCTGCATGGGAGACCCTGCCAGGTGCCACTCATCCTCTGCCCTTCCTTCAGCTGCTGCGTAGGGCAGTCAAGGCCTCTGTCCCAGGCAGGCCTTATTCTCTAGCCTTTCCATGTCTCCCTCTGCCTTCAGGATGAACACCCAGCAGCTCTCCCAGGACCCTGGGATGGGGCCTGGCCCCTGGCCCCTCTCCAGCCCCATCTCCCACACCTCTTCCTGTCCTCTCACCTCAAGTCCTTTAAACGTCCTCCTGTCTTTCCTCTTCTCCTTGATGAGCCCAACTCATCCTTCAGGTCTCAGCGTGGATGTCACCACGGGCAGTCTTTCCAGTATCCCAGACTAGATGAGACCTCTGCCCCAATCCCCCAGCCTTCCTTTCCTCACCCTCCAGGGCCCCCTCAGGACTGGCTGCTGTGATTACCTGTGTGGAGGTCTGTGTCCCCCACTCAAATAAAGCACCTTGAGAAGTGACTGGTCTTGTGTTTGCTATCGTCTTCCCCAGCGCCCTCCCTGACAATATGAGCATTTGTTGAATGAATGAGTGAATGGAAGAAGCTCTGACCCAGCCTCTCTGCCTCTGCTCCATTGTTCCTGTCACCTACAATGCTTCAGTCACAACAACCCTTCAAGGTCCAGCTTAAAATGCTGCCTCCAAGAAGTCCTCCCTGATCGCCACTAGAAATGTGACCCCCTCCTCCACTGCCACTCCTGATCTGCCTCTCAGCCACACAGTGTCCCTAAGGACCCAAGGTCTGGGCCTGCGCCCACTGCGAGACCCAGTTCTCAGCCAGCCCATGACTCATACACTCAGCTGCCAGCCTGGGACCAGAGGGGAAGTGGCTGGTGGTGATGGAAGAGGCCAGGGCCCAAGGAGTGTCTGGAGTAGGGGTGCAAATGGGCCTGCATTCTGGAGGACGAGCACCCCTCAGACAAGAGTCCAGGAGGTTCTGCAGTGGCGGTACAGACAGGAAAACTGAAGAAGCCTCGAAGAAAGGAAAGAGCCAAGGGTCCTACAGCTGGCTGATGACTGAGTTGAAACTCCGACTTGAGGATCAGGGGCTCTTGGGCTTGAGTTCCAGCTCTGCTATACCACAGCAAGTTATTACAGCTCCTTTCAGGGAAAGGGACTAAGAACCAAGGATTCAAATGAATCAAGAGCTCAGACAGGGGGCTGGTGATGTAGCTCAGGGACAAGGTGCTTGCATAGCACATGCGAGGCCTGGGTTTGATTCCCCAGCACCATGAAATCAAACACAAACCTCAGGATCTGACCACAGTACTTGGAACATAGTCATTATAATAAATAGTCTGCATTTTGTGTCAGGACACAAACTGGGAGAAGGAATGGGGAGGTGGGTGTCCCCACACCACTCCAGGCCAGCCTATCTGTGTCAAGGGTTCTTTGTAGTTTTCCAAGAATGCTTCTGCCTGGGGCACCCTTCTCCCCACTGACCTGTGGATCTGCCAGCATCCACTTAATGTGACCTCTGGTAGGCTCTTGATGTTCCTAACAGGACCACCAGCAGTGGCCACCTGTGTGGTCACTGATCACCAGTGCAAACCCACCAGCCCATTGCTTGTCCCCTAAGTGGGTGGCCTTCTTACCTTTGTTAAAAGCAGACCCTGTGTGATTAAAATAATCTTAGCTATTGCGATGAATGCACAACTCTGTGAATATACTAAGACCCAGGGAACTGGACAATTTAAATGGGTCAACTGTATAATATGTGAATTATAGCTCAATAAAGTTGTTACCAAAACCAGCAAAAAGCATACTCCATCCTCACCCCACATTTACTAAATCTTGCTAAGTTAATACAACAGTCTTTACCACACTAAAGAAAATCACTATAATAACCATTTACTGAATGAACACTTGCATGCTCGTGTTCATTTCCACTCAATTTTTCCTCTAATCCTGACACATCTCAATGCAGGAAACTCTAATCATTATTCCTACATTACAGATGGGTAAATAGGTTCAAGAAGGTGACGAAAGGAGAGCCCAGGGCGGATGGTTCCCCCCACCCCGCAGTGCTATGCACACACAGGCTGCTCTGTAAGCAGGTCACACCAGCGAAGCCAGGTTGCTGGGGGTACTGACTCAGCAGAGCCGGACGCCCACCCGGTCTGCCCCTCCTAAGTCAAGGCCGGCCAGCTCGGCCCCACTCGCCTTAGGAGAAGGAAGTGGCTAGAGCAAATTCCAAATGAGCGAGTACCCTGAAGCTGCCTCCGTTTCTCCATCTGCAAAACTGGGCTGGATGCCCAGTTCTCCAATGCTGCGGTTTCCAGGGACCTGTTCTCCGGTGCTCGCCCTGCGCCTCCCAAACGGCGCCTACAATTCGGGGTTCACCCAGGGCCGAGTTGGACCGGCTTTTCGGTCCCTTCCAAGCCCATTCCCACGGCCATTCCCAGGAGGGCACCCCTGGAAAAGCAGCGGCCATCTCAGCAGCCCCCCTGGGTCACCTGCTTCCCCGAAGCTGTCTTCTTCGCCTTCCGCGCCCGCCTCCACCGGCATGCCCAGGTCCCCGTTGGGGCCGGACATTGCAGGCTCTGGCGCCGCAGGGGCAGCGCGACGATGGAACGCGGTCGCCGTCCGCCTAAAGCCGGCGTCCGGCGGAAGATGGGAGAAGCTGGTGGAACGCGGAGCCGGAAGAGTGGAACGCAGCCGCGTTAGGCGTCCGGGAGGCCGGGGCCTCACCCCGGGGGCGGAGACTCGCGGTCCTAACCCCGCCCTCTCCCCCCACCCTCAGATTCCCGGGCCTCGCCCAGGGGGCGGAGACTCTAGATCCAAACCCCGCCCTCGTCCCACCCTCAGACTCCCGGGCCTCGCCCAAGGGGCGGAGACTCGCGGTCCTAACTCCGCCCCCGCACCACCCTGGGATTCCGCCGCCAGGACCCGGGCCCGCCCACACCCTGCCTCCCGGTCGAGCTCCGCCCACTGTCCGCTGGGCGGGGCCGTCCCCGGCTGCGGGCCAGGGAGCCCTAGCGCTGGAGCTCGGGGCTTCAGGCGAGGGCCAGAAAGCCCTAGAGATCCCGGCGGAGGGGCGGGGCGGTCTGGGACCCCCACTCAGTCCCATCCTGCCGCTTCCGCCCTCCGTGTAGATAAATCAGTTACACTGTTTCCAAGGTCTCCAGTGGCTTCAGGAAATTCCTGTTCACAGTCCGGGGAGAGTCACCAAGGGTCTACCTGCTCCCACCTCCTTCAGTCCTGCGGAAAAGACCCACCACCCCTACTCTGTCCTGGGCCTCCCTGATCTTCAGCGTATCTTAGGGCTCTCAGTGGTTGCATCCTGTGGGTGAAAACCAGTCCAGACTTCAACTCTGGACGTCAGAAGTAGGAACATTCCACTTAGGGAGACCCACACAACTGGGGCAGGGGCGGGGGCGGGGTGTGAGACTCGTCCTAGTTCCGACCCACGGGACTCAAGCGCACCCAGGACTGTGTCCTGTTCCCCATTAGGAAGAGGTTTGGTCCCCGCCTCTGGGGGGTGCTCCAGTGGACAATGGGGGTTTGTGTGCCTGACAGTGCTGCACGTGGCTGTCCATCCTGGAATGCTTAGGGTAGAGTCGGCCGGCTGCCTTCATTCCCCATTATGGGACCAGCTAGGAAAGAGAAGCCTACATGAAGTGACCAGGCCATTAAGTGTCTCTCCTGCGTTAGATGCAAAGATGTGATCCTGGCCAAGGGTCTAGCTGAGTGGCAAGCCCATGTCCCAAGGGAGAGGAACTCACTTACCCACTCCTATAACTGAAGTAACCAGGAGGACCCATGGCTACTGCAGCCTGGTTCTGGTCTCACACTGGATCTTCCAGATGCTCATCCTCAACACAGAGGTCAGACCCAGGTGTGTGTCCCAGATGGTGACACTGGGGCACAATCCTCCTTGAAGTCAACTCCACCATTTCACCTAAGGAAGGGGGAGGTGAGGTGGATCCTGCAGCCTACTATATGGGCTGCACCAACTTGTACATGGCAGCCCTGCCTTCTCTCTGATCCCAGGCCGAGTGGCAGAGGGGTCCACTGAATTACTGCCCAAAGAATTTCAGAGAATGGTTCCTGCTCCAGGTCAGTTGGCCCTCCTTGATGGAAGGAGAGGATCAGAGACAGGGATTTGGTGATACTAACACTGCCTCTTTGAAGAAAAAGAGGAAATGCAAGGAGGGTAACTCTGGAAGCTAGAAGGGCAGGGAGGTGGATTCTTCCCCAGAGCTGCAAGGGAACAGCTCACAGTCTGCTTTCAACCCAGAGAAACCGATCACAAACTTTGGCCTCAGAACTAAACGAGAATGGGGACTGGAGTGGTGGCTCAGCGGTTTCTGCGCTTGCCTGGCATGCACGAACACACGGGTTCGAATCCCAGCACAGTGTACACAATGAAGTGTCGGAGCAAGAAATCCACATGAAAACAAAATAAAATTGATTCTCTCTCTCTCTCTCTCTTACTCTCACTGTCCCTCTTAAAAAAGAAAGAAATAAAGAACTAAAGGAGAAAGCACCTGTGTTGGTTTAAACCAACAGTTTGTGGCAACTTGTTACAGTGGCAACAGGAAGCTCATAGCTCCAGGGACATAGGAAAGAAACTCAAAGCCCCATTTGGGCCTTAAGAGTGTATTCTGAAAGGCCCAGAAGGAGCAGGGGACAATGGAAGTTACCTTGTTTGGGCCAAAGTAAGAAACTGGATCTGCTGCCCAAACTGGAGTCCAGAGGCCAGGCATGCTGGGTGCAGCTTCGGCCCCCTCAGCCAGCTAGTGGGGCTTTGGCTGTCAGCACCCAGGTGGCCCTCCCAGCCTGAAGCCTCTGTAGACTTGGGCACAGTTCTCCTCCCTCATCAGAAGCCCAGCCTGCACCAACCTGGTCTATTCATACAGTCTGGCCCAGACTTCTAGCACCGTCTGTGGACCTGTCCTGCTTCCTGGGGCAGGGTAGAGGGGGCTGGGCTGATCATCACTCAGGTGGCTCCCTACCCCCAGGCAGGGAGTAGTTCTGTGGGGTGGGGAGCCCAGGTTCCTTCAGAGGCCTGCCCACTCAGGCCGCTGACCTTGCAAGGGGAGATTCAGGCAGGAGTTCTTTTATGTGATGCAGACACAGGGAGGCTATGATGGCCACTGGGGCCTAACACAGGCCCAGCCGTGTGATGGGTGCCAGCCTGGTACTTCTCCTGGATCCCTGGCGGCTTACCCCCTCTTCACCTCCCTGACCCTCCTGAGGCTTCAGAATGTATCCTCAGGTGGCTGCACGCTTGAGGATGAGGGGTGAGGGGAAGCCCTCCAAACTGTCCCCACCCAGGGGGCAGGCAGGGGACCAGGGGTATACCCTTGCTCACTATCTGGGTGGGCCTCTGCCATCCCCTCCACTGTGCACCCCCTGTCCCGGCTGCAGTCTCCCAGCATCCACAGGGCCTGGTGAGCTGTGGGTGACTGCATCTTACACCCCCTCCAGGTCTCTCCAGGTCTCCCCTGGCCCTGGTGGGGCCAATGCTGTGAGGCCTATGATGGGTGGCTTAGTATGGACAGAAGATGTGACCCCATCTGTGCTTCTGTTGAATCAGGCACCTCTTGTAAGCAGAGGTATGTGCAGGCTGTGCTGCTCTGGAGGTGACCCTGGGGCTGGAACAAGGCATGCCAATCAAAGTAGGAATGAATACATGCTATTATTCTGAGTAGTGGGGACCCAGGGCAGATAGCAGGACTGATGATGGAGGAGGTGGGGGGCTTGAGTTCTGGAGTCTTCTTCCCTTTCTGTGCTCTCTCTGCAAACCTAACATCAGGCTGGGTTCTAGGGACTAGTGATGTTGCTGTGAGGCCACCCTTTGCCCTTCCCCCCACCAGGGGTCAAGGAGCGCAGACTCAGGGACCCAGTGGCATTTGTTTATTTAGCAGACAAGGAGGGCTTCATCAGTGGCCTTCAGGGCAGCACTGCCCCACAGGAAGGGCCCCCCAGCTCTTGCTAGCATTGTGGCTAGTGGGGCATCCAAGTGATACCCTGGGCAGAGACTACAGGAAGGACAGGGGTTGGAAAGACAGGGGCCACCTGAGAGGGAACAGTGGAGTAAAGACAGCCGGGGCTCCAAGGGCAGGGAGCGGAGCAAAGGCAGGTCTGAGACCTCCAGCCCTCTGCACCCTGGCCTCCCATCAGCGCCCTGCGCAGACATATGCACTGCCAGTTCAGTTGTCGATGCACCGGTCTGTGGGCAAGAAAATCCATCAGAACACTCAGGAGTGAGAGTGTGAGTGTGAGCGTGTGAGAGAGTGTGACAATGTGTGAGTGTGAGTGTGTGAGCATGTGTGTGTGAGTGTGTGTGTGTGAGAGAGAGAGAGTGTGTGTGAGTGATCTCTCTCTGACTGCCAAGGACCGCTGCACTGAGTGGCCTGGTTGGAGCCCACTACCCAGACCAGGCCACTTGAAATCAAGGACATCTCCCAAGTCAGTGATAAGCCCTGGAGTGAGGGAGGGATGGCCCAGGACAGTAAGACCCAGGGGATGTAGAGACAAAGGGGCTTGGGAGTGTGGGGAGGAGGGGGCCCAGGGAAAAGGGCTGAGGAACTTGGGCCTGGCCTGAAATTCTCATCTGGGCAGTCCCCCTACACTGGCAGGGAGGAGGGCTTGGGGCTGGGATTCCACAGACCCCAGAGTGAGGCAAGGACTCCCACCACCCCTCTAGGACTGGAGTAGGAGACCAAATGACTCCTCTCTCCTTTCCCTGGCAGGGAAGCATCGGGCCTAGAGAGTTCCCACATCTCCTTCCCCTCTCCCCAGCTGGTTCTTACCTATGGGGACAGGGAAGACAATGTGGTTATCGGTGAGGCCCAGAGATTTGGCAAAGCTGATGAACCTCTCCTTCAGTTCAGGGCTCAGCTCCTTGGTTCTCCCTGTGACCAAGATGGCCAGTGGGTGACCAACAGGAAGACATTCCATAAGTATTGTTGAGCTGATGAGCAAGACCCGAATCCTTTCCCATGGAGGGTCTACAGAAAGACTCCTCCCTGAGGGCGTTGGAGCTGGACTTCGAGGTCTGGGGGAATGGGGTCCCCTTCCCCAGAGTGTGACCAGGACCCCGGTCCCCGAGGGGGCTGAGTGAGGGCCCACCATAGAGGGTCGTCTTGAAGTACTCTCTGTTTTCCAAAGCTTTCTGGAAGTATACCATGGCAAACTGGTCGTAGTTGGTGGCTGCCACTCGCACGATGTAACCCTGTACATTGGCGTAATCTGCAGGTGTAGACAGCAAGGGATTGGCCCTGCCCTGCCAGGAGGAGGGAGCTGTTCCCTTTCTCCCCAACTGCTCAGCATGGGCCTCTCCCCACAGGACAGCATCCTTCCAGGAGGACCCTGCACCCTCGAACCCCAATTCCAGGGCCCCACGTCACTTAGGACTCACTGTTAATCTTGCCCAGGGTGAACTGGCCAGGCTGGGAACTTGGAACAAAAGTTCTGATCCAGTGGTCACAGCCCTGATCCCTGTGGGAGTGAGACGGGGGTTGAGCTTCTTGGCCCCCCAGGTTAGATGAGGTGGGACCAGGCATGCAGCCAAGCTCTGACGTCCCAGATCCAGCCCACAAAGGACAGCTCATCCTCTACACCAGCAGGAGGCCCCGCCCCACCCAGTGCAGATAGGCCTGGGCCTTCCACTTGGAGTCTGCCGGCACCTGACCCTGCTCATTCTCTTCAGAAGCCCCTTCCCTGCTCCAGCTGGTTCCAGAGGGCACAGCTCCATGACTCAGCCCACCCACACCTCCATCTGAGGCAGGCTGGCTCTTTTTTTTTTTTTTCTTTTTGATAGTTTATAATCTTTTTTTTTTTTTTTAAAGAGAGAGGGACAGTGAGAGAGACAGAGGAAGAGAGAAACAACTTTATTTTGTTTTTCACATGGCCTTAGTTGCGTACGTGGTGCTGGGGTTTGAACCCAGGTCCTCGTGTGTTGGGAACATTAGGCTCAGCTGGCTTGTAAGAGAATTGGTGGTAAACAACTCTAAGGGGTTCAGCTGGCTTGTAATTAGCAAATTGCCTGACCGCATGACTAAGCTATTCGGCCACTCATTTGTTACAATTGGAGAAAGGTGTTTGTATTGTATCCTATTGGCTGTTGTAATGGATAAATAGAGTAGCAGCTAGTCAGGTAGAGGTAAGCAGCCAAAAGAAGCAAGCAGCCAAAAGAAGCAAGCGTTCGGCCCAAGAAGGAAGCAGCCAAAGAGAAAGCATAGAACCAGAGGAGAAGAAGCAGCAGCCAGAAGCAGCAGCAGCAGCAGAGACGTCAGAGAGATCAGCAGCTTAGAAGATCCAGGTCCCGTGTTCCAGCCGCCGGCGTTCACCCCGTTGTTCCCCAACCCTTCCTAACAGCCCCTCGGAGGACGGTCCAGCGTTAAGCCGTTCTACCCGCTTCTCGCACAGGAACGCTGCGAGGAGCGACTCCTC
>PVKS010008090.1:0-10973 GCA_004027875.1 Aplodontia rufa
AGACCCAGACATGTCCCCAGCACCCATCCTCACACAGAATCTCCCACAACAGCAGACAGTCGTGGAAATTATAGCCATGTGCCTCTATTTATTCTGTGAACTGTATTATAGAATCAAGCGTTCATAGGAATAAACAAATTGCCAGAACTGCCTATACGTCATTTTTATTTTACGACTTTCTTGCCCTGAATCCTTGTGAATTCCTACTCATTTGTTCTTTGTAAACATTAATCAGAAGAGCTGGAGCAGTGGTTCGGTAGTATAGCACTAGCCTGGCCTGTGCAAGGACCTCTGTTCAAACCCCAGTACCACATATGCAACTAAGTGTCAGAAGAACAAAAACCAGGGCTGGAGTGGTGGCTCAGTGGTTTGGTGTGCTTGCCTGGCATGCATGAGGATCTAGGTTTGAACTCCAGCACCACATACACAAGTGTTGGAGAAACAAAGGCCAGATGAAAAAATAAATAAAATTGATTATTTTTCCCTCTCTCACTCTCTTTAAAAAAAGAAAAGAGATGAAAAAATAAATAGGGCTAGAGCGGTGGCTCAGCATATAGCCATTGCCTGGCACGCACAAGGACAGGGATTTGCACCCCCAGCACCAGGTACACAACAAAGTGTCAAAGCAACGAAAGCCACATGAAAACTAAATAAAATTGATTCTCTCTAAAAAAAAATTAAAATTCATTCTCTTTTTCTTTAAAAAAAAGTTCGAGTGGGGCTTGGAAATGACATTGCACAGTGTACTATATAACATCGCCTAATTTCTCAGAAATCTGCAGAATAGGGGCTGCTGGAGTGGTGGCTTAGTGGTTACGGCACTTGCCTTGCATGCAGGAGTACGCGAGTTCAAACCCCAGCACCACATACACAACAAAGTCTCAGAGCAACGAAAGCCATGTGAAAAACTAAATAAACATTGATTCTCTCTGTCTCTCTCTCACTGTCTCCTCTTTCTTTAGAAAAAAGAAAGAAAGAAATCTGCAGAGCGGAACACATGAACTTTTTTCCCCATTCTAACTCAGGCAGTATTAGGTTGCCCAGACTAGCAAATGGAGCTGGGTAGAGTTTTTATCCCAGTCTTTCTGATTCCAGCTCCCTTTCCATTAGCCTCCTCTCACCCTGAGCCTCAGAGCTTGCAAAGCCTGAGACCATTATTGCCAGACCTGGGTATCCTTAGACAAAGTCACCTCCTGCCTGGGTTTCCCTGTCTGCAAACAAAGTACAGAACTTTCCCCACCATGGGGCTGGAGCGGTGGCTCAGTGGTTTCGGCGCTTGCCTGGCATGCATGAGGACCCAGGTTCAAACCCCAGCACCACGTACACAACTAAGTGTTGGAGCAACTAAGGCCATGTGAAAAACTAAATAAAGTTTCTCTGTCTCTCTCACTGTCGCTCTCTCTTTAAAAGTAATTAAGAAAAAAAAAAACTTTCCCCACCATGCTACCCACTTACATGTGTGCTTTTACTCAGGCCTGGAGGAAGGTGTGATTATTAACCCTGTATTACAGGGAAGGTGGATGATTTCCTCAAGGTCCCATGGACACTAAAGAACAGACCCCAGAACTTAAACCCAGGCATATTGAAGCCCAGAGGCTGGGCTCTTAACCAGTGCACTATTCTGCCTCCCTAGCCCAGTTCACGGCCCAGCTCTGGAAGGTGCCTGCAATGAGTCCAGAGGCCACACTCCAAGCTTTACTGACATCAGATGACCAGTTTCAGTCAAAGATTATCTTTTCTAGTCTTCTCTAACCTCTGCCCTAAACAAGGATCTCTCTTTTTTTATCTTTCCTTTTAATGAGTAATTTTAAAAAATTATTTTGTTTTTCCCATCACTGGTCACATAACCATTGAAAAGGATGAAACGTTCTGTAGAAAGCAGCCTTTATGATTTTGATTCGCGTGTTAAGTGTTTCTCAATATTTCACTCGTACCCTTTTAATCCTTATGGTCTCCCATCCAAAACTGCTAGGAGTTTTAGGCCACCACTAATCAAATGGCTGTTGGCTCAATATTTTGAGAAGGGAGAGAGGGCTCAGTTTCCTTTAGGAAGGTTTTTGACATCTGATCAGGAAACTAGTACATAGCCACATTGCTTTTACTGTTAAATTTTATTATAGTAACAAAAATGATTATTTTTAATAATAAAAGTAGGGTATTGGGAATGGGGATATAGCTCAGTGATAGTATGCACAACGTCCTGGGTTCAATCCCCAGAACCACAAAAAAAAAAAAAAATGTAGGGTACCTATCACATTTAGACAAGAGGACAGTTCTGTCTCAGGCCAAGTCCCTTTCCTAACATTTCAGACCTGGGCTGGTCAGATTAGTCTTCTAGAATGCAGACCAGGTGTTTATCCACCAGGTGTCATTATTGACCAATCTGACAAGCCACTGGGCACTTGGTGGTGGAAATAAAAGCTAGAGACAAGACTATGAAATCAATGAAAATAGACTTAAGAGAGGAGTTTGTGGCTGGAATGCAGCTTGGGGCCTTTCAAAGACCAGTGACACTTGCCTGGTCAGGTTTTCTAACCTGTTGCTTCCTCTGGAAGGAATCAGAACCTGGGTGCTTAGGCATAGCCCTGGTTTCCAACCCTATTGTGCCAGACTCGGGTTTGTAGGCCCAAGTCTAAGTCGCTGTCCTTACTGTCCAGTTGCCCCCCAGCCCTTCCTTTTGGCTCATCAGTTTATGGGACTTGGGGCAGAGGAAAGCATTTACATTAAGAAGACACAGATTGCTACTTCCCAGGCTGAGAGTTTCTAGAAACTTAGCTTCTAGGACAAATGTGTGAAGTGATAGGCTCTGAGAAGTGGAGATTGCATAGAGGTGGCATAGTACAAAGTCACCTGGGGAATAAGTGCAAAAAGGAGCCCCTTCCCCCAGGAGTCCCTGCTCCTCTTCAGGTTACGGGAGCAAGGCAGGAGACTGAGATGACTAACCCCCAGTGTACCCTGCTTGCCCTCAGAGCCAGCCGTTGAAGCTGAAATCCATGCGCAGCACCTCCTCCTCGGCAGGGCTCAGCTCCTGCAGAGGGGAGCGACAGGGTCCTCCATAGTACCCGAACCAGTCCATGGTTTTCTTCAGCCCCGGGATTCCGAAGCGCTTGGTCACCTGAAAAGCAGGTTCTGTTAGAAGAAATTATGGAACCCCCTGCACACACCTACCTAGGACCCAGACATTGTCACTTTCAGATAGTTGGGGTTCCCACCCTCCTCCCCCAGTGAAGAAACTCTACCAAACGTGTACAGGGTAGACCGGAATCCGGAAGTAGAACAGAAATCAGGTCTTTAATAGAAAAGTGCAAAAACCTTGGATTGACCAAGGAAGATGCCTCCTTTGGTTTTAGGAGAAAAATCCATCCCAACAGGAAGGAGAGTGGCCTTTAGCCCTCAAGCTGGGATGGGAGAAGGCATCAAGGTCTGGGCATCACCAATCTGCAACCCAGTCCCCCAGAGCCTGATCCAGGTCACAGCAGGCCTGGGAAGTCAGGAGGAAGCCTCAGACACAACCCAGACCCTTGCATCCTGGGCATCAGGGTCCCCGCCTATGCATAGCTCCTCCAGGGCCCTGTTTTAATGCTTTCACAGGAAAAGCAGTGCATTATTGTCCAAAGAAGTTTTGTTGCAAAAGTCTATCATTTTCTTATCTGAGTAAGTCCTCTTGCTAAAAAATGAGGGGGCTGGAACACGATCTCTAAAGGTTTGTCTGTTATTGTGGGGAACCTAAAGTTATTGTTGTAATTAAAATAATGCATGAAAGCCAGGCATGGTGGCCCACAGCTGTAATCCCAGCAATTTGGGAGGCTGAGGCAGGAGGATTGAGAGTTGAAGGCAAGCCTCAGCAATTTAGCAAGTCACTAAGCACCTTAATAAAAGCCTGTCTCAAAAAAATTTTTTTAAAAATGTGAAGAGGGCTGGGGACGTAGTTTAGTGGTAAAGAGCCCCTGGGTTCAATTCCCAGTTTAAAAAAATAAAATTAGAAAAGGGTCTGAGTGTGTAGCTTGGTGATGGAGTGTCCCTGAGTTCAATCCGTAGGACCAGAAAGACAGGAAGGAAGGAAATAAGTTTTATTTGGTGGGAAGGCAAAATTTTAGAAGTATGGGCTTAATTAAGGGTAAAAATAGTGTGGTTGTAGGTTGGAGTGGTGGCTCAGCGGTTGGAGCACTTGCCTGGCATGCGCAAGGACCCAGGTTCAAACCCCAGCACCACATACACAACTGTTTGAAAAATAAAGACTAGATGAAAAATAAATAAAATTGATTCTCTCTTAAATATGTGTGTGTGTGTGTGTGTGTGTGTGTGTGTGTGTGTGTGTGTGTGTGTTTGGGGTAGAAGTAACTATTCACCACTAGAGGCCAGTAGACTTTAGCAAGCATGAGTTTTTTCTTGGTAAGTCACTCTCCTACCAGGCCTAGACTCACCCATGATGTTCTGATAGCCTCTTTCACCCAGAATCTCTGTAGCTGGGAAAGAACGGGGGAAGAGATGGAACTAAGCAGTACCTGGAGAAAATCTTATTTCTATCATGGGTTTCTAGATTGCTGGTATACCCTCATCTTCAGACCCTGGAAAGGGCTGACTGTATTGATGATAAAGACCACAGAAAGTCCAAAATATAGCCACAGGCAGGAGGACCACTGCCTGGGAAGGTGGAGGAAGGGCATTGCATTTCACCAGGCCAGGGAAATAGAGTGACATCAGGCTGCTCTTGGGGTGTCTGAGCCTACAGCCCAGGCAGCAGCAAGGTGTTCCAGGCATTCCTGAGTGTGTGCCCAGAGCTGGCACAGGAGAGGGCACAGAATGTAGGGTGAGGCAAGATGGGTTGAAGCAGGACTACATGCAGAGGGCTAGGATGGCAGCTGGGCTTCCTATCTTCCCAAGGAGGAGCCTGAGCGGCTTCATCTGTAAAACAAATTGTTAACTACACCTACCCACAGAGATATCACAAGAATCGGATAAGAAAAGCACCACTAATATTAAACCAGTCCCCTAAGTCCTGGACAGTGCCACCTCCTTTTCCTGTCCTGGTGGGTTGTTCTCTTTTACAGGTAGATGGGAGTGGAAGAACTGAGGCCCCAACCCGATGGAGCGGCCAGTATGTGCAGTATGTTCAGGGAAGCCTGTCCCTGTGAGCTTAGCTGAAAGGTGCTCTGGAAGTTCTTACAACGTTTGTATAAAGTGGCCTGTCCCAGGAGAAGCTTCCTGTGCAGGAAGACTCATGCTTCCTCCTCAGGTGTCCTCTCTCTAAAGCTGAGTTAATCTGCCCCTCTGAGACAAGGATACAAGCTGAGGGAGGTCTAGAGTCCACCTGCCACCTTATCCAACAAAGCACCATTGAACAATGTCTGCAACACAGCCCGGGACTACTGTGAGGCTAACAGGGCATGTGCCTTGATGCAAAACTTAAGGACAAGCAAAAACGACAACAAAAATAAAATCTTCAATAATCAAGATAAGGAATATTTTGATAATTATTTTTTCAGTGGTGGTACTGGAGATATCAAATCCAGGGCCTTGTACATGCTAGAAAAGTGCTCTACTACGGAGCAATGCAATATCTTTCTTATTTTATTTTTATTTTCTGGTACTGGGGATTGAACTTACCACTGAGCAATATCCCCAGCCCCCCCTTTTTTTTTGAGACAAGGTCCCACTAAATTGCCCGGGCTATCCCTGAACTTGCCATCATCTCACCTCAACTTCCCAAATCACTGGGATTATATGCATGCATCATCACATCTGGCTGAACACAATATTAAAAAAAAATCAAAATCAAGCCAGGATCAGTGACCCATGCCAATAATCCCTGGGACTCTGGAGGCTGAGGCAGGAGGATCTCAAGTTTGAGGCCTCTACAACTCAGCCAGACCTTTTCTTAAAATAAAAAAGCCAAAAAGGTCTATAGATACAGCTCAGTGGTAAAGCACCCCTGAATTCAATCCCCAGTGATAGATAAAAAAATCAAAATCAATGCAGAAAAACAAAATCTATCATGAACAGTTTTCAATAAAGACAAAATCAAATAGAGTCCTGCCTTATTGCAGCCTGAGGCAAAAATAAACATGTGTGCCTCTATGTACATGATTTTTTGTGTATTTTTAAATTTTCCCCCCAAAAGTAGATTTGGGGGAAAAAAGTTTTAGTGAGTCTGCTTCCACTAAACCAGGAAAGTAAAATCATAATAAATTATGGTTTTGTTATATATAAAATATTTAAGCCTAAAATAATGCTGTGAGTTTTTATATACCTGCTTGGCAATATATTTTTTGAACTACTTTAATATTCTGGGGGCCAGGGGAAATCACCTTTTAGGAAAGAGTTTTCACTTTTGGGAAGATGAAGTAAATGTATCCCTATTCCCTATTCTTCCCAATAAGCACAATGAAAAACTCTGGACATTATATAAAAACAAATATAAGAAGACTGAAATGTTGAGACAAGGAGGATCAACCAGGAACCTCAGGCCCCAAGATAGAGCACATGGCAAGTCCCCTGGCCCACACCTGGAGCTGAAGGCAGCAGCCATGAAACACTAATGTGAAACACTAATAATGGTCACAGACAATATGATTTCCAACAAAAGCCATTTATCCACAACCAAAAGACCAGGAAAGGAGCAGCCTAGCAAGATGAAAAACTGATAAACAACTATTACTCTCTAGTCCAGTCAAACATCACAGAGTGTACTGTGGCCCCATACCCAACCAGGCCAGCAAATTCTGGATAAGGAAGCTGGAAAATCCAGCCCCGCTCCCTCTCCCAGGTGCATGGTGTCTGAAGAGGTCAGTGGAGGAGAGTCAGGACTTCCACCACTGCCCACCCCTAAGAAGGCCACCAGAGGCCACCCAGTGCTTCTCACCTGTCAGCCCTCATACTCACCCCCCCCCAGACGCCCAAGTGGAGGCCACACAGGAGCAGTAAGGAGGCACCCCAACCTCCCACCTTCCAGCCAGGGAAAGTGTGCAATGCCTAGTGCACAGCCCAGTGCTTTTTTTTTTTTTTTCAGAGCTAGGGATTGAACCCAGGGCCTCCTGTATGCTAGGCAACTGCTTTAACACTGAGTCACACCCCCAGCCCAAAAGTTATAATTTTTTTTAATTCTCTCAAAAAAGAAATTTTCAAGTCCCAGTGGTTTCAACTGGAAAACTCTACAAACTAGAGAATATTTAAGCTGGGCATAGTGGCACACACCTGTAAGATTGTTCAAAACCAGCTTCACCAATATAGTGAGGCCTTAAGCAATTTGATGAGACCCTGTCTCAAGACAAAAAAAAAATTTAAATGGCTGGAGATGGAGCTCAGTGGTTAAGCACCACTGGGTTCCATCCCTGGCACCAAAAAATAAAACACAAATATTGAATGCCAAATTCTCTCCCAGAAAATAGAGTAAGAAAGAATAATTCCCAATCCATTTTATGAAACTATTGTTATCCTGATACTAAAACCAGACTAAGGCTATACAAAGAAAGGAAAAAGGAAACTGCAGACCAATGACCAATATCTCTCATGAATAAAGACATGAAAATCCTTAAGGAAATATTAGCAAATGAAATTCAATAATGTGGGGCTGGAGCAGTGGCTCAGTGGTTACAGCACTTGTCTGGCATGCTCAAGGACGCAGGTTCGAACCCCAGTGCTATTTATGTACACACTGAAGTGTCAGAGCAATGAAAGCCACATGAAAAACTAAATAAAAATAAATTCTTACTTGCTCTCTCTCTTTAAAAAAAAAAAAGAAAAGAAATTCAATAATGTATTAGAATTATATACCATGACTAAATGAGATTCATTCCAAAGAAGCAAATCTGTGCCAAATGTTTGAAGATTATTTTATATAATCCACCATATTAACAAGTTAAAGAATAAATAATCACATGATCATGTCAATCTGTGCAGAAAACCATCTGACAAAATTCAACCCCCATTCATGATTTTGTAAAAGTTGTAGAAAACTACAAACAGAGGGGAGCTCCCTCAATTTGATAAAAAAAGGAGCTACAAAAACCTAGAGCTGACATTATACTTCATGGTGAAAAACAGCTGAATGCTTTCCCTTAAGATCAGGAACAAGGGGGCTGGAGCGGGGGCTCAGCACTTTCCTGGCATGCACAAGGACCATTATTGGAACCCCAGCACCACATGCACAACTAAGTGTTGGAGAAACAAAGGCCAGATGAAAAACTACATAAAACTGATTCTCTCATTCTTTCTCTCCCTCTCTAGCTTTCTCTCTTAAAAAAAAGTACAATATCATTTTAGTCAGACATAGTGGTGCACACCTGTAATCCCAGAGAGACGACTGAGGCATGCGGATTACAAGTTCAAAGCCAGATTCAACAACTGAGCAAGGCCCCAAGCAACTTAACAAGACTGTCTCAAAGTAAAAAGTCAAGAGGCTGGAGTGGTGGCTCAGTGGTTATGGCACTTGCCTCGCATGCTCAAGGACATGGGTTCAAACCCCAGTGCCAGGTACACAACGAAGTGTCAGAACAACGAAGGCCACATGAGAAACTAAATAAAGTGAGAAACTAAATAAAATTGATTCTTTCTTTAAAATATAAAAAATAAAAAGGACTGGGGATTTGACCCAGTGGTTAAGTATCCCTGGGTTCAATCCCCAGTACCAAAATAAATAAAAAATAAAGTATAATACCATTTTCAATAACTCAAAAAAATATGAGCTACTTAAGCATACATTTCTCAAAATATGTACAGAACTTTTTTTTCTGAAAACTACAAAATACTGAAGAAATAAAGAAGACCTAAATAAATAGAGAAATATTTCGTGTTCAAGGATTGGAAGACAACATAGTAAAATGTCAATCATCCCAACCGTTATTCAGGTTTAACAGAATCTTGATGTCAGAATCTCTGCAAGATTTTTTTTTGTAGCTAACAGACAAAATTATCATAAAATTTATATGGAAAGATAAAGGAATTAGACTAGTTAAACAATTCATTTTGGGGGGAAAACAAAGTGGGAAGAATCGGTCTAATATAAGACTTATTTTAAGACTTATACAGCCACGACAACCAAGTCTGAAAGGTATTGTGGAGGGATGGACATATAGATCAATGGAAAGAATAGAGAGCCCAGAAATAGACCCATACAAATACGTCCCACTGATTTCCCACAAAGCTGCAAAAGCGACTCAGTGCGGTGGAGGAAAGACAGCTTCTCCAACAAACGGTGCTGGAGCAAGTAGAGATCCATAGACCTAAAAAGAAAAGGAAAGGAAAGGAAACTTGACCTAAGTCTCACACTTTAAACAAAAATGAACTTGAAATGGGTCACAAATTTGCAGAGTGTAAAACTATAAAACTTTTAGGAAAAAAAGAAAATATTGATAGATTTAAAACTTCTACTTGGCAAAAAAAAAAAAATACAGGGAGAATGAAAAGACAAGTTACAGACTGGGAGAAAATATTTGCAAATTACATCTCCCAACACAGGACTAGTTTCTAGAAGATATCAGGAACTTTCAAAACTCAACAGTAGGGCTGGAGTGGTAGTGGTTCAGCGGTTACAGCGCTTGCCCAGCATGAGCAAGTATGAGAGTTCAAACCCCAGCACCACGTACACATCAAAGTCTCAGAGCAACGAAAGCCACGTGAAAAACTAAATAAAAATTGATTCTCTCTGTCTCTCTCTCTCTCTCACTGTCCCCTCTCTCTTTAAACAAAACAAAACAAAAAACTCAAAAGTAAAGGGGCCAGAGTGGTGGCTCAGCAGTTATGGCACTTGCCTGGCATACACGTTTAAACCCCAGTACCACGTACACAACTCAGTGTCAGAGCAACAAAGGCCACGTGAGAAACTAAATCAAATTGATTCTCTTTATCTCTCTCTCTCTCTCTCACTGTCCCTCGGCAAGCGGTGCACTCCTGTAATCCCAAGGACTCCAGAGGCTGAAGCAGGAAGGACACAGTTTGAGGCCAGCTTGAACAACTTAGCAAGAACTCATCTCAAAATAAAAAGGGCTGGTGGTGTAGCTCAGTGATAGAGTACTTGCTTAGCTGTGTATGACCCTGGGTTCAATCCCCAGCACCATCAAACAACAATAACAAAAAAAGAAAAGCAGCTGTTTGAATGAAGAGGTTATGATATAAACAGATGCTCAACATCTTCAACCACCACGGAAATGCAGATTCAAGCCATGAGATGTTACTACACCCCTACCAGAAGGATTAAAATAAAAAATGGCCACAATACCAAATATTAGCAAGGATGCAGAGAAACTGGCTGTTACACACCTTCACAGTATAGTAAATGTAAAATGACATAACCACTTTGGAAAACAGATTGGCAGTTCCTTGAAAAACTAAACATGAAACCATGATATATAGCCCATCAACTGCACTGCTGTGTATTTATTCCAGCAAAAACAAAAACTTATAGTCAAACAAAAACTTGTATACAATATAGAAGAATCAAGAGACTGGGATGTGGGCAATGTGGGGTAACTCATTCAGGAGCAAATGCATATCATATTGTTACTTTATATGCATTTATGATTATACAATTACTCCACTCCTTAATTAAAAAAAAAAACAACTTGGGGCTGGAGCAGTGGCTCAGCAGTTATGGTGCTTGCCTGGTATGCACAAGGATGTGGGTTCAAACCCGAGCACCATGTACACAATGAAGTGTCAGGGCAATGAAAGCCACATGAAAAACTAAATAAAAATTGATTCTGTCTCTCTCTCTCTCACTGTTGCTCTCTCAAAAAAAAAAAACTTGTACATGAATGTTCATGGAAGTTTCTGTTTGTTGTTTAAACAAGGTCTTGCTGTGACGTCCTAGTTGGCCTCAAAATCTTGACCCTCCTGCCTCAACCTCCAGAATACCTGGGATTACAGGTGTGTGCCACTGTGCCCCACTCTCATGGCAGTTTTTAATAGCCAAAGAACCTGAAACAACTCAGTCACCCTTCAAAGTGTGAGTGGTTAAATAGGCCAAGGTACAGACA
>PVKS010008090.1:11073-29288 GCA_004027875.1 Aplodontia rufa
AGAATCAATTTTATTTAGTTTTTCATGTGGCCTTTGTTGCTACAACACTTTGTTGTGTACGTGGTGCTGGGGTTTGAACCTGCGTGTCCTTGTGCATGCCAGGCAAGCTCCGTAACTGCTGAGCCACTGCTCCAGCCCCACTAGTATAGTCTTGAACTGACAAAATTATAACAATGGTGAACATATTTGAGTCACCAGGAATTAAGGAGAGGGAGGGGATAAGGCTGAGCAGGCATGGTTGTGAGAGGATAACAGGAGGGATCCTTGTGATGATGGTAATATTCTTTATCTTGACTGTATCAACTTCAATATCTTATATCTTATTCAATATTATAAAATTATTCTATAGATTTGTGAGATGTTACCATTGGGGGGAAGTAAGGGATACACAGGATCTGTATTATTTCTTACAATTACATGTGACTCTGTAGTTGTCTCAAGACAATTAAAAGTTTAATGTCTATAAAAGCATGTATGTAAGGACACACATTTTTCTGTTTGCCTCAAACTTTTAAGAGACAAGAGAGAGAGAGAGAGAGAGTCAGTTTTGTTTATTTCTTCATTTGGTTTTTGTTTTTCTGACACTTAGTTGTATATGTAGTCCTGGGATTCAAACCCAGGTCCTCATGCATGCGAGACAAGCACTCTACTGCTGAGCCACCTCTGCATGTTACATTTCTTTTTTTTTAAGAGAGAAGGACAGTGAGAGAGAGAGAGAATCAATTTCTATTGAGTTTTTCCACATGGCTTTTTTTGCTCTGACACTTAGTTGTGTACGTGGGTGCTGGGGTTTGAACCCGTGTACTTGTGCATGCCGGGGTGTACTTGTGCATGCCGGGCAAGCACCGTAACCACCGAGCCACTGCTCCAGCCCCTGAATCTTACATTCTTGTCCTTGACTTGCCCAACACAGAAGTGGGGCACACAGCCTGACTGCAGAATAGGTTATTGAAGACAGAACTCTCCCAGAAAATCTGGGTTCTGAACATTGTCAGCCTTCCAACTTCTCCTTTCTACCTCTAATCATTCAGACTTTTCAGATCTGGTCCCTGAGCTGACCTAAAAACCCATTATTTACTCTCTCCAGGCAGCGCATCTCTAAGCCTGGTCCCAGGACCATGCAATCACTCAGGGCACTTATTTCAATTCGTTTTCAGGGGATTAGGACTTTTTGTTAGTCCTGGGCAATTCTAACACATACTTAAGCTTGAGAAGAAACAGGGCTCAACTTTGCAGCCAAGATTTTCTGAGGAGGCACAAGGAATTCCCACCCTGCATATTCTCTAAAAGGACTGTCTGAAAGTGGAAGGGATGGAGGGAGAAGGAAATGCCAACCCTGGCTCTTGCTCCTCTGAGAACACCCCCGACCCTGCTGCCACTGGCTGGGAGCTCACCGCAGCGTTGGGTTCGATGAGGCGGTACTGCAGCTTCTGGGCAGCTTCCCATTGCCCTGTGAGGCAGAGTCGCTCCAGCTGACACAGCTGTGCCCCCAGGACGTTGGCCAGGGCACACACGCCCCCTACACCTCCTACCCAGAACAAGATACAACAGAACATCAGCCAAGCCACTACCCACAGAGAATCCTGAACCCTCATCCCAGACCTCTTCGGTCTGGGAACATAGGACATGGATATTTATGCCACTGTTGGCCACCTTAAAGGTATGCTCTGTGAGTCCAGGATACACATTTCCAGAGAGAATGCCTGTGTATTCAAAACAGAATCCTGCAGGCCAAGAGCTGCTCAGCTGTTTGAGGAACAAGGCCTAGCTCAGGGACAATTCCTTCCCTACACCCTGCCACCATCTCCAAGCACCAGGTCACCACCTGCCAGTTGACACCTCCAGCATTCCTCCAACAGACCCTGATTCATCAATCCTGGAAGGGCATGAGTGAATGGGGAGCCTGTGCTCTTCTGAAATCTTACTCCCCCAGTAAATTCAACCTGGGACAGAGGTAGGATGGAGTGGCAAAGTGGAAAGGCCTCTGGGCACAGGGTCAGGAGATCACACATTTCCTCCCACTGGCTGTGATCTTGGACAATTCACAGGTCCTCTCTAATCCTCTGTTCTCATCTCAGGAATGAAAATGGGCTGGTTGCTGCCTCTGTTGGCCCTTGAGCATGATTCTGATGCTAGTTAGGAGTGACACTAAGCACTGTGGCCTCGAGACTGGAGAGAGCAGACTATTTGGAACAAGCTAATGCAACTGCCATTTATAGAAAGCCTATTATGTGCCAAGCACTCTAGCAAATGGTGGGGCTGATGCTCTCATATCTTTTGCTTTATAGAGTAGAAACTCAGGCCCAGAGAAGTTGAGTGCCTTTCCCCTTGTTGAGGAGTAAATGGCAGAGTTGAGATTTGAGCTCAGATACCCCACCTCCACAGCCTGTGCTCATTCCATCCACCCTGCTCTCAGGAAGGAGGTAGAAATTGGTCGTTTCTTCTTCCCCTGCACTGTAGAAGAGAGACATGCAAGGACTTAGACAGCAAGCCAGTCTGCAGAAGGGAGAAAATGCTGCCCTCTTTTCCCCTTCCTTCCATGCTTGAGACCCCACCTAAACCAAAGGACCTTGATCCAAAACAGACAACAGTAATTGATCTAGGCGACATCTCTAGGATCCTGGACTGGGACAGAATCTGCTCAGGCAGCTGAACATCTCTGGCCCAACCCTGCAGGTCTGTCCTGGGGTTAAGCAGAGAGGGAAATGAACTTTTGCACTGGAGGAGAAGCCCCAAGATCTCTGCCTTCATTCAGAGAATGATTTACAAGATGAGATTAGAGGAGCTAAATTTATCATCTAAGCATGGGACTTGTGACCTAGAACAAACTGGAAGCCTGCTTACTGCAGGCCAGGGATTGCACATGGCCACCCCCCTACACCCAACAAAGTTACTCTCAAGCATCTGGGATTCAGACAAGCAAGTAGGGGGGCCAAGGTTACTGACAAACCACCTAGCCCAGGCACTCCCAGTTTCCCCAGCAGACTCAGCTGCTTGAGTGTATCTTGATCACCCATGACAGTTTGAGAGTAAATGGCGGCCTACCCAAGGCATAGCTGGCCATCAAGAAGCCAGCTGATCCAGCCAACACCTGGAAATCATGCTTGCTGGTCTTGTGAACAATCAGTCCAATCCTGGTCACCTGCAATAGCAAACATGGTGTGAGAGTTGGGCCCAGGGCCTCAGTTTCCCACCTAGAAGAGTTGAGCAGATATAGCAGAATGACAGCCCAGTTCTCAGAGAGATGCCTTCGAGTTCAGACAAAACCCCAGGGAGCACATGCAACAGGTCTCAGAGCTTCCCTGAAGTTGGTAGCTGAAGTGCTGGAGAAAGAGGAGGGGGCTCAGTAGGGGAGTGACTGCCACTCACATCACCACCACTGTCCTTCATGCCCACAATATTCGGGTGCTGGGAAAGCTTGACCACGGCATCCACAGGCAGGTCCAGTCCTGTGTTGGCTGGGACACTGTACAGCACTACAGGTATTGGAGAGAGGTCAGCAACCTGAGGGGTGAGGAGAAAAAGAGTGAAAGTGAAAGGGTAGCCACCCCAGGCCCTTGGGACTGGAGACTTTCCCCCACAGGTCCTGGACCACATGACTGCAGGGGTAACTGGTCAGGCCAACCTCCTAACAGCCAGCTGGGCCACAAACCCTGACTGTGCCTCTGTGTTCTATCAGTCCTCAACAACCCACGAGGTAGGCGTCATTATTCATTCCATTTTAAAGAGGAGGAAATAATGACAGAGTGGTTAGCTAGTCACCCAGTACTCATCCACTTGTGTCCCATAGCTGCCATTCATGTGAAGTAGGGGTACCACTCCACTCTCAGCCTCCCTTATCTCTTCTCCCATGCAGAGCCTCTGCCTCAGCCAGCCTCCTCTTGGTCTCATGTCTCTAACTGATGCCCACCTTGGTGTAGTGGTGAATGAGGGCAGCACTGTTCATGCGGCCACGAAAGTAGCAAGGGGTCACCACCATGGCAGCGTCAGCCCCAACCTGCGCCATGCTGACAGTCATCTCCACTGTGGCTTGAGTGGCTGCAAGAAGGGCGGAGGAGGAAGAAGTTCTGGATCAACACACTGGGGCACACAAAGGGGTGTCAGCTGGCCCAAGAAGACCAAGCCTGATCCTAGGGCCAAGGAGCCTGAACCCCACAGCCCAGCCACCCCAGGGCCCAGGGCATTCTGGTCTCACACTCGCAGCCGGAGCCTGCTAGCAGAAGCTTGTCCTTGGGCATGAACTGGCGCACGCGGCTCACCACCTCCAGGCGCTCACTGCTGGTCAGAAAGGGGAATTCGCCGGTGGAGCCCTGGACCACGAAGCCTGCAACAGAGTCCCCATCACAGTGACTGACACCTTTCTGTGCCCTCAGGAATGACCAGGACACGTGTTCAACACTCAGGCTCCACCTCCCCAACACCACAGTTCTCCACAGCTTTCCTTCCCGTCCTTGCCCTGATGCAGGCAGGATGTTCACCAGGTGCATGACCATATTTCCATTCCCATCAGTTTTCTTTGTTTTAATGAAAAGTTAGCCGCACCAAAGAGAATGTCATCAATATAGTGTGTACCCATATACCCAGCACCAACCATGACCCTCCCCTGATCCCCTTCCTCTTCCTCATCTCTCTGTTCCAACCCAGGTGTTAATTGTCCTTGTTCTGGTAGCATACATATGGACCCAAGAATAGATAACATGGTTTTTGCAATTTTAAACTATGTAGATGTGGAACCAAGCTTATATGACGTTAGCAGTTTGCTGCTTTGGTTTAACGTTATGTTTTGAGCTTTGTCCATGGCAGTACCCATAGCTCTGATTCGATCATTTTAATTGCTGTATAGTGTTCATTTGTATGGTTAGACAACAATTTATTTTTCATTCTTTTGTTGAGGATGTTTAGAATGTTGCTTCTTTTTGCTAAGGCAAACAATGCTGAAACAACCTTTTCTGGAAAGTCTGCTTTGCACCTATCCAAGAATTCCTTCTGAGTTCCTACACTTAGGTGTGCAATTGCTGACCCGTGTCTGTGTCTGTCTCTTCACACTTCCAGGTTCATCAGCCACACCCCAGCGCAGCCTCAGGGACAATCTATTAGTTTTCATCCATGCCAACTCTTGGTATTGTCAGACTGATTTTTGCCAATTTGGGGGGTGAAAAGTGACATCTCTTTGTTTTATTTTGCATTTTCGTATCTCACCAACCTGTTACTTGAGGGATTTCTAACATGTGCCAGTTACAGTTGTCGGCATTAGATTTCTAGGAGAGACCAGCCAAATTGATGCTCTTCAGCTGAACCTGAAGGGGATGTTAGTGGAACCATTTCCTCCCACGTTTTTCTATTTAACCTTTCTTTTCCTCTTTTTCGTCTTCTCTGCACTCTATTCCATTAAGAAAACTAAAGTAGGTACAAACTCAGAATACAACCCAATAGGATTATTAATAAATAGAAAGGTATTTGGAAGAGTGAAAAGAAAAATAAAGGTGGGAACAGTATTGGCATACAAAACCCCTGCCATACAGTTGTAAGAGATGAGCCATAAGTTCAAAGCGGAGCTTCCCGACAGTCAAAGCTGAAAGGGAAACGCGGTCAGCTCACAGATATGTAGAACCCAAAACATAAAAGCAAAGCAGCTGCCCTGGAGAAACACAGAGTTTCCTGGCAGTGAGACTAAGAGAAATTGTTCCTGTGAGTCATCCTTAAGGGACACAGTGTGATGTACTCTTAACTTCATACCAGGAACCTTTTTTCATGCTGTTCACTACACCACGAGGCTCTTCTGTGTGGGTGGGCAGGATACTCTCACTTGTTAGTGAGATTTTACTTTATTTTATCTTATTTTGAGTTTTTGGCTTGGTAACATTGCAGGGAACATTTTGAGGCGAGTAGCGTTTGGCTTTTGTTGGGTCACCTCCTGAGGATTCATTATTACTTTGTGTCATGCTGGGAGCCAAAGAGAGCAGCCTCCTTGTATCTTGCTGTGTAAGGTCCAGTGCTGTCCCTGTGCAAAAGCTTCTGCTTTGGATGTGGGCGCCCATCTGGCAGCACCCTTGACTAAGGATCTAGAGATCAAGCTCTTGCCATTTCCCCAATGGGAATGCCAAAGCCATCTGTCACCCTGGACTACTATAGGCTTGTGCTGTAGACTATGACCTAGCCACAGTTACTCCTAAGTCACCCTTCATCCAGTGGTCAGTTCCAGCCCCTGGGCCTCCTGGGTGGGCCCTGGAGGCAGCAGCAGGCCCTGTGCTCCTGGTTCTCGTGGACTGGCCCTCTCTCCTGTCTCTGAAAAGGGGCATCTTATTCTGGCCCGACTCCCAGGAAGAAATTCAGGCTGAAGGATGGGGACATGATTCAGTGGCAGGGACTGTTCAGCAAGCAAGTCACATCTCCTCTTTATTTCCTTTTTCTATGGAATGACAACTCATTTCAGTTCTATCTTATGGGGCTGGTTTAAAGGCTTAGTTAGGAAAATGTATCAGGAAACACTTTGAAATCCACAACACAAGTCCCTCAGTGAGTTTCACCCTCACCCTGGCTACATGTCCACTGTAGGCCTGGTGTGCCCTTACCTGTGTAGAGAAAGCCCAGATAAGGTGAAACGGCTGGAGTCCCAAAGGATCAGGGAATGAGGAAAGTGGGTAATGGAGAAGCTGGGAGGCAGGACAGTAGAGTGGTCAGCAGCATAGGCTCTGAAGAGAAGCTGCGACCAATTCTCAGTGTGGCTCCCTTAGAGCTATGAGATCTTGAGAAAATGTCTTAACCAAACCTCAGTTTCCTGGTCTAAAAAATGGGGATCATATTAGTCCTTTCTCAAAGAGTTGTTTTGGGTTTTTGTTTGTTTTTTTAAGAGAGAGGGAGAGAGAGAAAGAATCAATTTTATTAATTTTTTCGTCTATTTTCTGTTTCTCTGACACTTAGCTGTGTAAGTGGTGCTGGGGTTCAAACTTGGGTCCTCAAACATGCCAGGCAAGTGCTGTAAGGCTGGGCGACCACTCCAGCCCCTCAACGAGTTATTTTGATGTTTAAATAAGAGGCTATTTGTAAAGTACTTAGAATAAAACCTGCTTAATTAAGTGTAAGCTGTCATTCGTATAGAGTCAGGGAAAGTGCTTAAGCCATAGGGAAGTGGCTGGTGCTGGAGGGAAGATGCACTCAAGGTCCCCTCCATTCCCCACTCTCTACCAGTGATAAGGTGAGCCACTCTCATTTGAAAGCTACTCTCCCCTGCTCCCATGGTTACGCTAGTTGCTCTGGAGAGCTAGGGTGGCCTGCAAAGGGCAATGGGTATTGAAGTTGAGAGCACACAAGGAATGTGGTAACTTACTATGTGGCCAAAAGGAATCACAGTCTTTCTCACATAAGGAGTAATCCATGAGCACCGTTAAGCCCTCTAGGTTCATCGCCTGTCTGCTCCCAGAAGTCTTCCTGGGACCCCTCCACTCGACTGCTCTCTGAACTTCTTACCAGCAGTTCCTTGTACTTCCCTGTAACCTACAAACATACACAGAGGTCCTCAGAACCCTTCAATGTCCCATCCCATCCCAACGTGCAGGATTAAGCAAAATTTCTCAATCTGGCCTCTCCTATAAAATGAGAAATTAGACCAGATGGTCTCCGAAGTCCTTCCTGGCTCTAAGTTTTCTGATTTCTTTCTTTGCCCTGTGCCTGTTTCTTAATGTTCACCTTCTAGTAGCCAGGCATGTGGTGGCACTTGCCTATCATCCCAGAGCTTCAGGAAGCTGAAGCAGGAGGATCACCAGTTTGTAGCCAGTCTTGGCAAATTAGTGAGACCCTTATTCAAAATAAAAAAATGGGGGCTGGAGCGGTGGCTCAGTGGTTTCGGCACTTGCCTGGCAAGCACAAGGACCTGGGTTCAAACCCCAGCACCACATACACAGCTAAGTGTTGGAGCAACTAAGGCCATGTGAAAAACTAAATAAAGTTGTTTCTCTCTTTCTCTGTCTCTCTCACTGTCCCTCTCTCTTTAAAAAAAAAAAAAAAGAAAAAGAAAAAGAAAAGGACTGGGGATATAGCTCAGTGCTAAAGCACCCCTGGGTTCAATCCCCAGTACCAAAACAACAACAATATCGTGACAGCCAGGGCTCAGTGGTCCAGTGCTTGCCTACATGCAAGCCTTGGGTTCAAACTCCAGCACTGCAAAACAACAAAACACACCCGACTGCCGCACTACCGCTTGGCTGCCCCTACTGCCCATCTGCTCATGCAGTTCCTGGACACCTGGGGAAGCCCCTCAGATGCTGGAGAGCCACCCCGTCCTTCCTCACTCCCTCCGCTCACAGCATTTTGTTTTTGCCTCACACTTGTCTTACTTGGTCACCAAGGTCAAGGACGGTGCCCTTCTCATTTTGGCCTCCTCCATGATAACAAGCACAGTACCTGTCATAATTTGTTGTATGAAAGAAAATCGGTCTCAAACTTTTTTTGTATGATGTAATTCATAACCTCTCTCTGGGAAGAAATATCATTCCTGATAAAATGCTGAAGCAGTTTCCTGGTGAGTGTTCATGGAAACAAGCCACTCTCCCGGCTGACGGAGGCCAGAGCGTGGTGGCTGTTATCTGCTCTCTGTAACTAGTCTTACAGTGGCTTGATGTCTCTTTTCTATTATGAATGCTCCACCCTGAGTATATACTGGAGTTGGTGCCATAGGATGTTTTATTTGTAACACAACTATAACAAAATGTTGACATGTGCTCAAATTGTCTGAAAACATTTTAGCTTTGAATTTTGAACTGTTTTCAGATCTACAGAAAAGTGGCAGAAAATAATATGGGAATTTCTTAGTATCTCTCACCCAGCCTCTACCAATGACATTTTACCTACCTATGGCACAATGATCAGAACCAGACAGTTTCCATGGGCATACCACCATTAACTGATGAATTTCAATTTTGCCAGGCTGAAGCATTTTTTAAGGTAAGATTCCAAAATCATAATTATCTAATCTGAAATTTCATACAATAAGTGCTTAAGGGATTTAATGTCTTGCAAAAAAGTGTATGCTTTTTTTTTTTTTTTTTCCTGGTACTGGGGATTGTACACAGGGGTGTTCTACCACTGAGCTATCATTAGGTAAGCCCAGGCCTTCTTGAAATTGGGATTTTCCTGCCTCAGGCTCCCAAATTACTGAGATTATAGGAGTGAGTCATACTGGCAAGTTGTATGCATGAATTTTATTTGGTTCCAGCAACTGAACTCAGGGGTTTACCACTGAGCTACATCCGCAGCTCCTTTTTTAACCACTGAGCTACATCCCCAGAACCACTGCCTCCCTTGTTTTTGAGACAGGGTCTTGCTAAGTTGCTGAGGACCTTGCTAAAATTGTTGAGATTGGCCTTGAATTTGCAATCCTCCTGCCTCAGCCCCTCGAGTTGGGATTATAGGACTGGGTCACCATGCCCAACTGTGTGAACGTATTTTAACAATCACTTTCAAATGTCAGACCTCATCACTCTCTTGCTTTTTAATGTACCAGCCTCCAACATTTGCTAAAGTGATTAACCCCAATTTTTCCAGTTAAAATTTTTCTTATGAGGGCCTGGAGTGGTGGCTCAGCAGTTACAGCACTTGCCTGCCATGCGCAAGGATGCGGGTTGAAACCCCAACACTAAGTACATAACTAGGTGTTAGAGCAACAAAGGTGACATGAAAAACTAAATAAAAATTGATTCTCTCTCTCTCTGTCCCTCTCTTTTAAAAAATTTATTAAAAAATAAAAAATAAAAATTTTCTTATTAAATATTCTAAATATATAAATCAAAATCGATGTATTGACATTTATTAGTACTGTTCAAAAAATTCAGTACTCTCAACTGTGCTCCATAAAACCAGTTGACAATGTTTAGGGCATTTATGGATCTATCCATAAATTTTCAATGATTCTGGGCCCCTGAGGTTTGAGGCCCACAGAATGGGAACCACTGGTAAATCCATAGTAGATCCAAATGGTAAGAAAGTTCTATGTCAGAGTCATGTGGAGAGAGTGCCTCATAGCTGACTTCTCTCAAGATTCACAGCCGAGGACACTGCCTTCCCCTTTAACTGATGGATTGTGGGTCCCAAATGCCTTTTTGGGACCCAGAGAGAGGAGGCAGGAAGAGTCCCATGCTTGCAGGTGGGCAGAGGAATTGTCAGAACATGTGAGAAGAGGTCAGGAATAAGCATGAGAGAGACAGAGTCCTGTTTGTTGGTGGGAAGAGCACTGGGAACCAGCATGGGGCAGGGACTAGGGGACTCCATGTCCTGGAGTCTCAGGAAAAGCTGGCATCTAATTCAGCAACATCTCCTACCTGGTGAGCTGTGTCTTTGAACTTCAGATTCCTTTTTTTGTAAAGTGAAAATAAATACCTTCTCCTCATGGAGTTATGACTTGACAACACAGAGCAAGACATATACTTTTAGAAAGCTGAAAAAAAGAGGAAGCTCCTAGTAGCACTATTACTGCTGGTAACAGCAGCAGTTACCAGTCACAGTCCCAACAATGGTGGCAGAAGATTGTGACAACAGCTAAGTAACTGTGGACACAGGTGGTGGGGAGGTTCTAACATGGATCCCCCTGGGCACCTGGGAATAGCTGGGGCAGGGATAGAGGGCTACAGTGTATGCTCCAGACTGGTGATTGCCCATCTGGCTTGTGCGCACACTTCTCTGAAAGCCCACTCCTCATCTCCTTTCCCCTAACACCTGGATGCTTCCTCCTTTGTTGGCAGGAGCTGGCTGATGGGTTTGAGGCCCCTAAAGGTGTCTATTCCCCTGTCCCTGAGGTGGGGGACACTGGCTAATGGAGTCTCAAATCAGGCCCAGTGAAAAGGCCCCAAAGCAGGCTACAAGGAGGATGGCTGGAGAAGATGCCCTCCCGATCCATCACTACCCAGACCTCAGGCAGCCAAAGAGCCCCTGGATGCAAATGAGGGTATACAAGGCTTTATTGGCTCGGTTCCAGGCATTTGGCATCAGTGCAGGACTCTTGGCTGATCCTGGGATCTGCCTCCTTGGTCTTCTCTCGATGGGTCTTCAGGGACCTCAGGGTCTGTTGTGGCTTGGCTGCCTTGCTTTCTCCCACTCTTCCTCTATCAGAAGTCATCCTCTTTGGCAGACTCCACTCATGATCCCTGTGGCAGGGCCTGAGGAAGAAGGGATTTTGGCAGCAGCATCTCACCCTGGGTCCCAGAGGTTTCCCAAAAGGAGGGAAAACAGGCCTGTATATGTGGGCCAGCCCTGCTGGGGGAAGGGGTACGTGGTTAGGTGGCTTCAAGAGTCACAGATCTGGTGACTGCGGCTGGGCATGCTGTGGCTCTGATGGCTCGGGTGACCAGGATGGTTCTGGAAGCTTGGGTGACCAGGATGGTTCTGGAGGCTTGGGTGACCTGGATGGTTCTGGAGGCTTGGGTGACCTGGATGGTTCTGGAGGCTTGGGTGACCTGGATGGTTCTGGAGGCTTGGGTGACCTGGATGGTTCTGGAGGCTTGGGCGACCTGGATGGTTCTGGTGGCTTGAGTGAGTTGGATGACCCTGGTGGCTTGAGTGAGTTGGATGACCCTGGTGGCTCCTGTGGCCTGGATGACCCTGTTGGCTATGGTGACTGTGGCCATGGAACATGTGCGTGCGGTTAGCACCAGCTATGGTGGATTCCCGCTGCATGAGGAAGCTTCCTTTCAGCTTCATCTCCACCTCCTCAAGGCCCTTCAGCTCCTCTGGGGTGATGTCCTTGGACTCCACGTGGCCTGTTTGCTGGTAAGCTGTGGCTCGCTGCAGCATGGAGTTAGCCAGGCGCTGTCCCTTCGTATCTATCTCCTTCGTACAAGCAGCCACGGCAGCCCATATGGCCTCATCTGTGGATGAGGATTTCCCAGATTCTTTGTGGGTCTCTTTGATCATTGAGGACCCCGACATCCTCTGCCTGCTGGTGAAGGACTCCCGGTGCATAGCTGCGCCCCCTTCTCCATGACTGGTAGTAAAGGTCTCCATGCGAACAGTGGTGTTGGCCTCCCCATTCCCACTCGAAGCCTGGGGGACATTGCTGTTGGCACTGGCACAATTGTTGAGGACCAGTTTCTCTTCGGAAAGGCGGCTAAAGTGAGATTTGATCCAGTTCTCATTTGCTTTGTGGCACTCTGGTGACTCATTTTGTGCAGTCTCAGTGGTTATCTTCCTTCTCCTCTTCCTCTGAACCCATAGCAAGAGGCCTCCGCCTCCAAGCAAGAGGGCAACCCCCAGCACCACCTTGCATGATGGTTGCTGGATGAACTCCAAGAAGGTCTCCAGGACCCTACTCCACGCAGCAGAGCTAAGAGCACACGAGAAGTGGGGGAGCCCAGGTGGTATGGCTCATGCTTGAAAGGGCAGGCTCCCCAAGGGTGTCTGGCAGGCAGGCCCCCACTGCACCCTCCCTAGGATGCCCCCTGCCACCTCAGTAATGAACCCATTGTGAGGAAGGCAGTTGGGGGTGGGGTGGGGGATGTCACTGCATCGCTCCTGTGTAGCCTAGCAGACACTGTGTAAGGCCCGGGTCTGTGAGCAGTGGGTCAGCTGTCTAGCTGCCCTGATAGCTGTCCTCAACCTCAGTGGAAAAGCAACTTCTCCCATTCTGAGTCCCTTCTGTCTTCTTCCACTTGAACCCCTTCGGCTACTCTGTCCTTCTTACCTTCCAATCTTGGTTTCTTAAACCTCCCTGGCTGAATGCTCAGTCAGACTGGTCATGGTAAAAGGAACCCCTTGGTTGGGCTGACATCGGTTTGTGGCCCACTAAGAATGGTGTTGACCTTGATGCAGGGCTCATCTCTGCTGCCAGCCTAGCACATTCCCTTCCTACTTTCAGCCCCATCCCCACCAACTGCAGAGTCCAGAAGGAAAAAGGCCCAGGAAAGAGCTCATTCTGGAATAACATGAGGTCACAATTTTGGGGTAACAAGCAGTGGGCTGAGAAAGCAGAGCACACGGGACAGGGGACCTCATTGGGTCCCAGATCCCTGGGGCCATTATGGTGATACACCAGAATTTGGCCTCTGGCAAATGGGCACAGTTCAGGCTGTGATCAGTGGGTCAGCTGCCTGGGCTTTTCCATAGTTGCCGGCACAATCCTGAGCAATTCCCATGGCCTATCAGGGTAGAAACAGGGCTGGGCCACTCCATTTCCCCCCAAGGCATCTAGCACATTTACAAAATGAAGAAATGCCAAAATGAACTTGTAAAAGTTATGACATTTTAAACAAAACATTTTCCCTAACAGTAAAGGTTTTGATACACACACACACACACACACACACAGACACACAGACACGCAGACACACACACACACACACACACACATACATTTTTATTCACAGGAAGCCATGGTCCACTCCACATATGTAAGGGATAAACTACAGACTTAAATTTTCATGGGAACATCATTTCCCATCTTGCTGGAGAAGCTCTATGGTTGTTAGCTAACTGCATTTGGAAATAACAATTCAAAGTCCACTTTCAAAGTTGTTTACACCTGTGAGCTCAGGGTCAAATGGCCCTCTGAACAACTTCTCCCTCTAGTTTCTGATTATAACTTTCATTTCAAAAAAGAACGCCTCTTTATTAAAATATTCAGTACAAATTACCACAGCTAAAAAAAAAAAGATCCCAGCTGTACAGTTTCACAAATATCTCTTACTAATGTTTATGATGCATCCAAGGCAGGTTCCCACCCTCTCTCTCCAGGGAATGAACCCAGGGTGCTTAACCATTGAGTTACATCCCCAGCCTTCTTTTCTAGTTTTATTTTGGAGACAGGGTCTTACTAAGTTGTCCAGGAAGGCCTTGAACTTGTAATCCTCCTGTGTTGGCATCTTGAGTATAGGAATGCACTAACTCATCAGTTAATAATATACTTTTTTTTTTTTTTGGTACCAGGGATTGAACCCAGGGGGTTACTTAACTACTGAGCCACATCATACCCCCAGACCCTTTTTTATACTTTTTTTTTTAAAGAGAGAAACAACTTTATTTAGTTTTTCACATGGCCGTAGTTGCTCCAACACTTAGTTGTGTACGTGGTGCTGGGGTTTGAACCTGGGTCCTTGTGATTGCCAGGCAAGCACTGAAACCGCTGAGCCACCGCTCCAGCCTACTTTTTTATACTTTTTAAAAAAAAAATTTTTACTTTGAGACAGAGTATTGATTGCTAAATTGCTCAGGACCTCGCCAAGTTGCTGAAGCTGACTCTGAACTTGCAATCCTCCTGCCTCAGTCTCCTGAGCTGCTGGGATTATAGGTGTGAGCCACTACACCCAGCCCACCTTCTCTTTATAAGACTTGTTGCAGACACCTTTCAGTTGACATATGATGGCTGCCTCATCTGTGCCTGCGTATTGAACTGCAAAGTCTATTTCAGAACAGGGCAATGGAAATTGATTTTAGAGTTTATAAGGTTGGGCTGCATCCTGGGAGCAGTGACACTCTCCTGCTGCTCCACGTTCCCTGTCCCAGTGCTCCATGGTGGAAGGCCTCTGGAGGAATACGTTGAAACCTGTGACTAGGAGCCTGAAGCCTCAGCTCCCTGTTCTAAAACGAGGAAACTGGATTAGAGAAGTTAACTGATTTCTCAGGTTTCTGCAATGGCTGGCAAAGAGTCCTTCCCAGGGATGCTACCTCCAGACCCTGGGCTCTTTCTCGCCCAGGCCCTGTCTCCCTGGAAAGTGGCTGAGAGGGATCCGGCAGGAGCAGAAGCGTGAATGCAATATCCACTGCAGACTGTGCTCCAGGGCACCCCACTCCTGCGGTAGAATGGGTGGCTAGATGAAATGGAGAGAAGAGTCTGAGGGTTTCCACAGTCTGTGGATTCTCTGGGTGGCAGGCAGGGACCAGATGTAAAAGTTTGCCCTCCCTGCTGCTGAACTAGAGTGTCCTTGAACCTTGAAGCTAACGCGTCTTTTGGAAGAGGCTAAGGAATTTCTTGCTCTGCTTCAAGGGGCAGACTCAGCTCATCCTTCAGGCCTCCACGAGCAGCCCCGGCACATATTTACCCAGAGTTGGTGTCCCTGCTCACTATGGGCGCCCACCAGGCACTGGCTGACCCCTGGGGAAGGGTTACATCACCTGCATTCTGAGGTCTGAAGAGGTATAAATGGAATCTCAGTTGGGCCACTGGTCAATGTCACAAAGCAACTTTGCCACAGTGCCAACCACACTACTATTTTAATAAAAATCGTCATAGAAATCAATACCTTCTTGTGTCTACCACCCTATAATTTACAACATGCTTTCACTTGTACTCTCTCAGACTTTTCTCTCAGCCATCTAATGATATAGGCATTATCACTCCCCCGTATCAGATGGAGAAACTTAGGTTTAGAGAGATTATCCCACAGTAAGTCAGTCGTAGAGCTGTGATTGGAAACTAGAGTTGTTGGTTACTTTGGTTACTTAAGGTCGTGGTTACCTTGCTCCCCTTTTTATGGTGCTGGGGATTGAATCCAGGGGTGCTCAACCATTGAGCTACTTTCTCAGCCCTTTTTAATTTTCATTTTGACACCAGGTCTCACTTTGAACTTGTGATTCTCCTGCCTCAGGCTCCTGAGTCGCTGGGAATGCAGGTATGCACACCAGATGCCATTTGTTGAGATAGCATGGTCTACTGACTTAGAATGAGTGATGAGGTGAGTGGAAAGAAATGGAGCATGGGCCCTGCACTCAGAGACAACTGAAGCCTCAGGCTGGCTGTGTTAGCTGAGTGATCTTGGTCAGTGAGCACATCTGTGAGCCCCCGGGTTCCCATGTGTGACAGTGCTATTGAGGCACTGCCCAGGGATTGCCCTGGGTGATGGATGGGCAGCAGGGCACGGTGGCCAGGTTTTGCTAGTCTTGTTCTACCTCCATTTATTGCATGGTAGCTGTGTGGCATATTGAACGTCACATTCTAGTCCTTGATCTTAGAGAGGGGAGATCCAAGTGTAAAGGGGGAGATGAATGAGAGGAGCCAGCACAGTGGGAACTAATTCTGCCAAGGGAGGGTTGGCCCAGAAGAGAAAGTACAAAGAAGGCTTTGAGGAGAGGGAGCCCACCCTGCTGTGCTGCCACATGACCTTCCTCACATCAGCACACAGGGCCTAGTTGACAAGGACATTCACACCTGTCATCCCTGGTAGCTAACAAGGTGCTTCAGCCCTTCCCAGCTGGGGAAACAGAGAAAGCAAGGTTCAGTCCATGGTGCCAGGGCCTGCCTACCCTCCCTGGTCTCTGGCTCCCCTTCCCACAGTGGGCAAGCCTGCTTACCTCGGAAGGGGATGGTGCCCATTTTGTACAGGTTCTCCTCCAGTTTCCCATAGTCCACCTCTGCGCTGGCAGTGAAGGGGGTTGTCACAGGGGGGTAGATACCAGCAATATCCATCTTCCTCCCCTCCCCTGAAGCCCAGCCCCTTACATTCCTGGACAAGCCCCTGTGCAGCCCCTGTTTTACAGAGGCCCAGACCTGGGGACCCAACATCTCTGTAGGAGGCCTGGGGCCCAGTAGCTCTATGGCCCTGAGGAAGACTGAGTTTGGACTCCTTTCTATCTGCTATTAATGATCAATGTATCTAGTTAAAAATTTGTGACCCCTCCTGACTTGTGGGCACTGGGCCAGGCCTGAGGGTCTTGCCCTAGTGTCAGGGGCAAGACCAAGAGGCTCCAGGGAGCCCTTCTCCCCGGCTGGGGAGCAGCTAGAGAAATGCCACAGCGTCCCTCCGAATGCCTGGGGTCCCAACGTTAAAGGGGCGTCTCTTAGCAGGCTTACTCCCATGATTCTCATCCCCACAGCCAGGAGCCCTGCCAGTTTCCAGGCAGTTCTGAGGTTAGTGGAGCTAATTGGCTGAGCTGGCCAGGCCCTGCCCTGCAGGAGGGAGGTGCTACACGCTGAGCCCAGAAGCTGCTGTTACAAGAGGCCTCATTCCCCCTGCAGGGCTCCACAGGACAGCAGTCACCAGGAAGGGGCCAGGATGAGGATATCAAAGAGTGACCTGAGCAAGGACCAAGTCTGACCCCCAGGGATTGGGGAATGGGGAGAAAAACTGGGTGGCAGGGAAGAAACATGGAGAAACCACAGTAGGAAAAGCAGCAGGACTGCTTCAGAGGCTTAAAGGCTTCCAGTTCTCCTTGTCCCCATTCCTACTTCCCCCAGTCTTCATTACTAAATATTTTGAACACAAATGGAAACAAACATCACAAATAGCAAAAACAACTTTTTTTATTGTGATTATTTGTGGCTGCTCTTGGATCACGTGCAAGTGTCTGGGTCTTCAGTTAGCTCTTGGGGCCATTCTGTGACCATCTGGATACGCAGGGGAGGAGTCAGGTGCCTGGCTGGGTGGGGGCAGGTATTTATTGGGCTGGCACAGGCTGGGGGGTCTCACGCCCACTCCCAGGCCCCTCTAGCCCATTCTGCTCTGACTCCAGCTCAGGATGTTCCAGGGCATGTCGGGTGTCCGCCTGCCACAGCTGCACCAGGTCCGTGGGGGTCTTTCCTGCCTGTGGGGACCACAGGGAGATCTGTTCAGGGTTCATAAGTCTACCAGAAGGTGCCCTCAGCTATACCAGAGGTCCTCAATTGGGGGCCACTGGAACGAGTGAAGACATTTTGGTGGTCACAACTGGGAGGGTGGGGCCTACTGGTATCTAGAGGGCAGAGGCCAGGGACACTGTTTAAACTCCTACAATACACAGGACCATCCCCCCATAACAAATAATTATCCAGCCCCCAAATGTCAATAGTACTGAGGTTGAGAAACATCCACGCCTTCTCCATATCTTCCTGTTTCTTCCATATCTTTCTTCTGGAATCCCCTTAGCCTTCCTTGTATCAAAGGGACCCTCCCATGCCCCTCTCTTTTTAATTTCTCTGGGTCCCAAAGAAGATCGTTGTCTGGAGCTGTGGCTCAGCAGTACAGCACTTGCCTGGAGTATAGGGGGACCTGTGTTCGAACCCCAGCACCATGTGCACAGCTAAGTGTCAAAATAACAAGGACCAGATGAGAAATGGATAAAGGCTCATTCTCTCTGGCTCTCTCTCCTATTCCTCTCTCTTTTTCTTTCTTTTCTTTTTTTAAGAGAGAGAGGGACAGTGAGAGAGAGAGAAAAAGAGAGAATCAATTTCATTTAGTTTTTCATGTGGCTTTTGTTACTGAGACACTTTGTTGTGTAAATGGTACTAGGGTTCAAACCAGCATCCTTGCGAATGCAAGGCA
>PVKS010008090.1:29388-71039 GCA_004027875.1 Aplodontia rufa
AGAGAGAGGGACAGTGAGAGAGACAGAGAAAGAGAGAAACAACTTTATTTAGTTTTTCACATGGCCTTTGTTGCTCCAACACTTAGTAGTGTACGTGGTGCTGGGGTTTGAACCCGGGTCCTTGAGCTTGCCAGGCAAGCGCTGAAACCGCTGAGCCACCGCTCCAGCCCTGAAAGATACTTTTTTTGAGGCTTAAAGTCCAAGCTCTTGGATCCTCATCCATCCTCAGAAAACTCAAGGACCATCAGGAACCACCACGGTGTGCTAGGAAGGGTGGTGCCACCCATATTCTTAACTTCCTTTCAGTTCTGTCCTCTGTGACCTTGGTCCCCCTTGGTACTGCATGTTACAATGTCCTCCGGCCTACTGGGGACCTTTGGGGACTCCTCCTACTGTTGCTCTGATTTGTCCCCTGGACACAGACCACGCAGAGAGGGGAAGGTGACAGTTGCATTGCATTCCTCTTCATGTACTGTATTGATGACCAGAACCAGTGGTATGTGTCCCTAGACTGGGACAGCCTCAGGGGCCCAACAGACCTCTACTGTGCAAGTGCTCCCCAGTCACTGAATCAGGGCAGGAGTGAACTTACCAGGTTCTTGCCCATCATATCAGCTCCATGCAGGAGCAACAGCTTGATGATTTTGTAGCGGTTGAGTCTCACAGCATCATGCAGGGCACTGTCCCCTTCCTAGGGACAGCATAGCACTTAGCAAGGCCCTTGGGGGTTAGTAGGTGGGGAACAGGGTGACAGAAGGCGAACTGGAGACCCTACTCAGGAACCACAGTCTGCAGGGTTCCCAAAGGAAGGACCATTGGCTGGTGGGAGCCCACAAGCTGCCCACACACCCACAGTGGGGCCAAGCCAAGGAGAGGCCAGCACTCACTCTGTCTCTGGCATTGATATCCAAGCCGAGGGAGAGGAAGTGTTCCACAATCTCCACATGCCCCGTGCGGACCGCCACATGCAAAGGAGTGCTCAGCAGCTGTGTGGGAGGAAGCAGGAAGTGCTGGCTGAGGGGCACAGACTGTGGTATCCCTAGGATTAGGGGCTATCCTGATTCTAGTTCAAATCTTCTCCAGAGTCCTAGTGGCAAGGTCTGAGCCCTAGACAGGTGGAGAAAGGTACAGTTTCCCACCATCCCATCCAATGGTGGAACTCTAAATCCTTTGAAATCCTTCTATGATTCTCCGCCAAGCTGTGGGCAACTGTTCACTCCTCCACTCTTATTTTATTTCTTATTACTACTACTTCTACTACTACTACTACTACTACTATTATTATTATTATTATTATTATTATTATTTTACAGTACTGGTGATTGAACCCAGGGCCTTCCACATGCTAGACAAGTGCTACACTGCTGAGTCATGTCCTCGGCCCATTCTTCTTTGAGTAATTATAAAGATGCCACTTATTCAGAGATGACTATGTGATGGGCATGGCAAAAGTCTACAAAGCAATAGTTTTTCGTTGAATAAATGATTCGTTAACATGTATATGCCTACTTAATTTATACAAGAACTCTGCAAGACATTTTACAGATGAGGAAGAGAGGCTCAGAAGCCTAGTTACTTGCTCTAGGTTACACATGAAGGAACAAATGAATAGCAAAGAGAGTAGATTAACAAATAAATGAATAAATGGATGGATGGATAAACAAATTGAAGAATGATGAAGGAGTGCATGGAATAACAAGTCCTACATTCTCTGAATGGGCCCTAAGTCTCCAAGAGAGGATCTGTCCTCCCCTATTCTCTCTCTCTTTTTTTTTAAAGAGAGAGAGAGAGATGGAATCAATTTTTATTTAATTTTTCACATGGCTTTCGTTGCTCCAACTCTTTTTTGTGTGCATAGTGGTGGGGTTTGAGCTTACATACTTGCGCTGGCAGGCAAGTGCAGTAACCTCTGAGCCACTGCTCCAGCCCCCTCCCCTACTCTCTATTCTTCTTAGTCCCCAGCCCTAGGGGTAGTCCTTCAAGGGGCAGCTGCTCTGCGGTCACTCCATAAACAGGACTAGCACACTACTTTCCTGCCACCTGCTTATGTGCCCTTTTTCCCCTGCCCTCCTCCCTGCAGCCACCCCAATATCTACTGCATCTCAGCCTTGCTGCCGCACCTTATCCCTCACATTGGTGTCTGCTCCTCGACTTTGTAGGAGTTTCACCACCTCCAGGTGGCCTCCACGGCAGGCCCAATGCATGGCTGTGCAATCCAGCTAGAAGGGGAAGATGGGGCTTAATTGCCGGGCTGCAGGGAAGAAAGTGCCCTGGGAGACAGAACCCTAGCCAAGAAAGCAGAGAGACATCCAGGCAAAAGGAACAGGGAATGGGCAGAGACACTACTGTGCCTGGCAATGGAACAAAGGAAGCCTCAGGGCTCATCTACACTGAGCTTACAGAGGAGGCTCAAGAAGGAGATGGGACTTGCCCAAAGCCATACAACCTATTAGAGGTAGGGCCTGGCCCGGAACAGCCAACCATGTCCCAGTTTGGCATCAGCTGTCAGGGAGGGGTCTATTGGTATAGGACCCACCTCTTGCCTCCCACACCCCCACTACCTGCCCTCTCACTCACCCGATCCTGGAAGTCCACGGTGGCCCCACTTTCCAGAAGCTTCTCCAGGATCTCCATGTGGCCCTCCAGGGAAGCTCTATGCAGCGCTGTCCGACGGAACTGCCCGCAGAGAGGCTGTGAGGCCTCTGGCCCCAGGTCTAAGCCCACCTCCCACATGATCTGCTCTGCTGCAACTCAGTTCTGACCCCTTGCTTGGTCTGCATGTCTCCATGTGTTCTGCCAGCTCCTATCTAGATCAGTCTTAGAGCCACTGCCCCTCTCAGCCTTAGAGATTGACCTTGCTGCTCCCCAACATATCCTGCCATGCCTTTGCCCAGGCCAGTCCCTCTGCTGGGCATGTCTCTTTTGCCCTTACTTTCCCTGATGAAATCTGCTACTTCTTCAAGATGCAGCTCATGTGTCATTATTCCATGAAACTACTAGGCCAGAGTTGCCCTGGGGGTCAAGGTGACCCTGACTGAGCATCAGAGGGTAGGTGAAGCCTTGCTGGACTCTATTTTCCAAGTGCGGAGCACAGTGTTGGAATGAGTAGATCACACTGGTTACGATTCAGGGAAGGAATGAACTTACTTCCTTCTCAGTGCAGCCACTTTCCACTTTGGATTCTTTGTTTGTTTGTTTGTTTTTTGGTACCAGAGATTAAACCCAGGGGTGCTTAATTACCGAGCAACATTCCCACATCCCTAGCCCTGTTTATATTTTGTTTTGAGACAGGGTCATGCTAAGTTGTTTATGGCCTGGCTAAGTTGCTGAGGCTGGCTTTGAACTCTCGTATTCTCCTGCCTCAGCCTCCCAAATTGCCAGGATTATAGGTCTGTGCCACCATGCCCAGCCCTCAGCCCTTTTAAAAAAAATTATTATTATTTTATTTTGATATAGGGTCTCACTAAGTTGCTTAGGGCCTTGCTAAGTTGCTGGGGCTGACTTTGAACTTTTGATCCTCCTGTCTCAGTCTCCAAGCCTCTGGGATTATAGGCATATGCCACTGTGCTGGGCACCACTTTGGACTCTTGAAACACTGTCTTTCCATATGCCAATTATCTGGTTATGGGCAATCTCCCCACACTCTCTACTCTTTTTTTTTTCCTTTCTTATTCTTTTGTACTCCAAGCACCCTGTAGATAGGAGTGCTTGGACAGACAAGAAGGATTAAGATCCCAGAGGATAAAGAACAGAATATATATGTCAAAATCTACAATAATGTAGACAGAAGGTGCGTGACCATTAATGTTCTTAGTTCCAGGATATGAGAGCAAGGGAGCGTTCTATGAATTTTGAAAATGCACCTTCAAGAAAAACAAAAATAAACATAATGGGTGATGGAAAATTTTCTTAAATAGATGGGGGTGAGCTGGGTGCAGTGGCACATGCCTATACTCCCAGCTGCTTGGGAGGCTGAGGCAGGAGGATTGCAAGTTTGAGCACAGCCTGGGAAATTTAGCAAGATTGTCTCAAAATAAAATTTTAAAGGGCTGGGGCCAGGCTTGGTGGCACATGACTGTAATCCCAGACTAGAGACTTGGGATACTGAAGCAGGAGGATTGCAAGTTCAAGGCCAGCCTCAGCAATTTAGTCTCAAATTTTAAAAATTAGAAAAAAAGGGGTTGAGTGGGGACTGGGGATGTAGCTCAATGGTAGAGTGCCCCTGGGTTCAACTCCCAGTACTGTAGAAAAAAGAAAAACAATGATGTTGGTGATAGGATTGTAAATGTAATTAATGCCACTGAATTCAGACACTTAAGTGGCATACTTCATGTTATATTTTAATACAATAAAAACATATAAATAGGGGCTGGGGATGTGGCTCATTAGTAGAGTCCTTACCTAGCATGCACTAGGCCCTGGGTTCAATTCCCAGCAACACACATACACACACACAGATTTTTAAAAGGAAGTATGTGATTTTCCCAAGAGAAACAAAAATACCATATCCTACCATGTACTTAACAGTTTTTTTCAGTCATTCAATAAATACTTATTAGGGTGCTAACATTCCATTTCATCTTAACAGGTGAGGGAAATAGGCCATGTGTCAGTGGAGGAAACAGGTCTGGAGAGGTGACAGGGATGAGCCATGCGTCTCACAGCTAGGGAGTAGAAGACATGGCATTTGTGCCCAAATCTCCTGATCTGAGCTCTTTTATTTGAAGCCATTCCTTTTACTTGATGTAACATTTGTTTCTCTTCTGGTGGTTCCAGTTGGAGAAAAATCCAAGACGGGTTTAGGTAAATTCCTGGGAGTCCTATCTAGGCACCCCTCTAATCCACCCCCCAAAAGCCCATGGCTGTTCTCAAACAGACCCACAAATGGGGTGAACCAGTCTGAGCAGGCTGGGGGTGGCAATCCTGAGAGCAAGGAAGGTGCAGGTGCAGACCGAGACATCACCTCATCGCACGTGTCTGCTGAACCCCCGTCCGCCAGGAACTTCGCAATGACCTTCGTTTTCCCCTCCACTGCCGCTTTCAGGAATGTCTCCTCATCCACAGGGCCTGTCTGCAGGGTGAGAGTCCAGTCACCAACCACCGGGGCCTCCCTGCTTCCGCCCGCCCACATAGGGGTCCTCCCCAGCACCCTTACGATCTCCTCCGGCTCCGGAGGTGGCTCCTGGGCGGCAGCCAGGGCTTCCCGCTTCTTCTGCTTGCGTTTTTTCCGCAGCTCAATGAGGTTCTGGATCCCGCCCACATCGATGATCTCCCGCCGCAGGTCCAGGGACGTCTTCCGCACGCGCTCTTGGCCCTGAGCGATGATGACCCGTCAACCCTTCCACTGGAGCAGAGTTGGGGACACTTAGAGCACCCCTGGGTTAAACTGGAGAAGCGGGTGAGGTGGGCAAGGAGACTTCCAGAGAGAAGGAACCAAGGTCCAATTCTCCTTCCAGGACCAGATAGCAAAGATGCGGGAAAGGCGGGGAGGGGAGAGGGGAGTTTGATTAGACAGTCCGGTGGGGCTGAATTTCTGCATTGCTCACAGATTCCCAGAGTCGTTGAGCTGCTGGTCCAGGGACCGCGGGAGGAGAGATGGTGCCCGGGCAGATGTTGGGTCCTCCCACACTTACCTTAACCTTTTGTAAAGTCAGATCCTGGGCACCCAGGCGCTTCTCATCCTCCAGCACCAGCTTGTCCATGGCCAGCTTCCCCTGGACGGCTCCCCGTAGTTTCTGGTGACCCAACAGAGCTGGTAACCTCTCTCCCAACCATCCCAAGGACATCCCAACAAGGACTCCCGTTGGCCTCAGAACCCAGGCAAGAACAGGGCTCCTGAAGAACCATCCAGAAGGAGGCAGGTTTCACAATTCGCTATGACAGCCTCAATCCCAAACCTGTCTCAAACACTTGCTTCCCAAACAATACCGAAGGCCACTGCAGTGAGTTTTTATGAAATTAAGTATATAGTCATCCCTTAATATTCACAGGAGATTGGTTCCAGCGCTCACCACAGAACCAAAATCTGCAGATACTCAGGCCCCCTGTATAAAAGGGCATGATATTTGCATATAACCTTCATAATCTTCCAGTATACTTTATTTAGAGAGAGAGAAGAGACAGAGAATCAACTTTATTTTTTTCATCTGACACTTAGTTGTGCATGTGGTGCTGGGGTTCAAACCTGGGTCCTTGTGCATGCTAGGCAAGCACTCCAACCACTGAGCCAATGTTCCAGCTCCCTCCAGTATACTTTATATCATCTCCAGATTACTTATAATACCCAATGCAGTGCACACGCTATGTAAACAGTTAGCTTTAGGAAATAATGACAGGGGAAAATCTGTACATATTCAGTACAGATACAACCTTTTCTCCAAATACCTCGCATCTGTGGTCCAATCCACAGAAGCAGAAACCAAGGATTCAGAGGTCCCAAATGCATTCACATTTTTAAGCACCAAGACAAATTTTTCTTTTTTTTATGATTTTAAGTTTTATTTTTAGAAGTAACATATTTTTTTTTTGCCTTAAAAATTCACATTGAGGGGCTGGAGTGGAAGCTCAGCGGTTATGGCGCTTGGCTGGCATGCGCAAGTGCACGGGTTCAAATCCTAGCACCCATGTACACACTTAAGTGTCAGAGAAAAGAAAGCCATGTGAAAAACTCAATAAAAATTGATTCCCTCTGTCTCTCACTCTCTGTCTCTCACCCTCTGTCTCTCACCCTCTGTCTCTCACTCTCTGTCTCTCTCTCTCTGTCTCTCACTCTCTGTCTCTCACCCTCTGTCTCTCACCCTGTCTCTCACTCTCTCTCTGTCTCTCGCCCTCTGTCTCTCACCCTCCGTCTCTCACTCTCTGTCTCTCACCCTCTGTCTCTCGCCCTCTGTCTCTCACCCTCCGTCTCTCACCCTCTGTCTCTCACCCTCTGTCTCTCACTCTCTGTCTCTCACTCTCTGTCTCTCACTCTCCCCCACTTTTTTTTTCCAGGGCTGAGGACCGAACTCGTGGCCTTGTGTGTGCTAGGTAAGTGCTCTGCTACTGAGCTAAATCCCCAACCTCCTGTCCTCCTCTCTTAAAAAAAAAAAAAAATTTACATTGAGCTAAATGGTGGTACATGCCTGTAATCCCAGTAGCTCAGGAGGCTGAGGCAGGAAGATCAAAATTTCAATGACAGCCTCAGCAACTTAGTGAGGCCCTAAGCAATTTAGCAGAACTGTCTCAAAATAAAAAAATATGTATTTTTAAAAAAGGGCTAGGGATGTGCTCAGTGGTTAAGTGCCCCTGGGTTCAATCCCTGGTACAAAAAGAAAAAAATTCACATTGAGCCAGGCATGATAGCACATACCTGTAATTTCAGTGATTTGGGAATCTGAGGCAGGAGGATCACAAATTTGAGGCTAGCCTCTGCAATTTAGTGAGTCCCTGTCTCAAAATTAAAAAAAAAAAATGGATGAAATCTGCTCAGTGGTAAAGCACCCTTGGGTTCAATCCGCTGTACCAGAAACAGAACAACAAAAATCACATTGATGAGAAAGTCATGATCAGAAACAGTAATTTTTATTTATTTATTTGTTTTAGTGCTGGGGATCAAACCCAGGGCCTTGTATATGCTAGGCAAGTGCTTCACCACTGATCTTTATTACCAACCCTTTTAAAAATTGTATTTTGAGACGGGGTCTCACTAAGTTGCCCAGACTGGTCTAGAGCTTGTGATCTTCCCGCCTTAGCCTCCTGAGTAACTGCAGTTGATTATAGGCATGCACCACTGTGCCAACTGCTATTTTATTTTTAAGTGGTCTTCTTGACAATATAAAAATTTGGCAGCTCTGTCAGACACTGACTCCTTCCCCCACCAAAGCTTGGAAACTACTGCACTCTGGGAAACTAAGGGATGGGAGCAGGAGCTTCTCAGCTTTCAGGCTAAGGTAGACCCTAGGCAGCCACCATCTGCTCACTGCAGTAATGCAGTTCATCTCCCTTCTGAGTCTCCTCTCCATTTTAGCTCTGGTTTTTCCAGACTTTTTCACTCTTTGTGAAGCACTAGCATCCTCATCCCTGGAGCTCCCCAAAACCCAGGTATCCTGTGTGGATAACACCTGTCCAGGTGGAGGGTACTGAGGCAGGAGGGCTGCTGTGAGGACTGGTTCCCTCATGGTGCCCAGCTGTCTTTCTCATTTCTCACTGAGCCCCAGAGTGAGCCTCTTCCAGGGTGAATTGGAGGGCTTATTTCCTGGTTGGTTTTTTTTTTCTTCGTGGTGCTAGGGATTGAACCCAGGGCCTCAAACGTACCAGACAAGTGCTTTACCACTGAGCCACGCCCCCGTCCCCAGTTTCCCACAACTCCATTCTGAAGGCCCTGTCAACTACTGCCTTCTCTCTTTCTTGTTAGGCTTACAGGGTTTTGGGTCTCCCCAGTGCTGGCCACCTGAAACACTGCATCTTCTTCTAGGGACAAGAGATGACTTGGGACTGCAGCTATGGCTGCATGTGGGACTCTGACTGGGCTCCCCATGGAGCATCCAGAGAGTGGGCTTGTGGTTTAACCATCTTGGTATCCCCAGCATATATCAGAGGCCTGACACATAGTAGGTGCTCAGCAAATGTATGGTGAATGAACAAAGAAATGATTGAATGGATAATGGCAGGTGGGCTAAGCATCTCACCCATCCCTAAGTCCTCACAGTGATCACGTAACCCAGTAAGGTCCCCACAACAGAGCTCTAGCCCCTGAGTTGGTCTCAGGCTCTCCTTGTCCCCCCACTCCCCACCATCATGGGAAGGGGACACAAGATAGCCAGGTTCTCTCTGAGAACCCCACTGAGCTGGTGCCTGGTGGGAACAACCATGGATTCTAATGCTACCCATGTCTTACTCATAGCTCCTCACTTCATGTGGGCTGTCACATAGGTGTTGAATGAGATGTTACCTAATGAAATGGAACTCCCCCTCACTTCATAGGTGGCTGTACAGAGTAAATGAAAGAATGCCCATAAAGTGCTCAGTTTTGTGCCTGGCATGGAGTAGGCAATGGGTGGGAAGGTTGGCTCTGAGGGCACCTCAAGTCCTCATGGCCCTGTGGCTATATTTGTTGGATGAATGAATGGAAGAGAACTGCTCTGTGTCCCCTTGCTGAAGGTTCCTGTGTCTAGTGGCAGCATTCCAGAAATGACACAGCAGCATTACTTCCCTACCTGGCACTGGTCAGCCATGGCCTTAGGGGAATGAGACATGGGATTCCTGGAGATCCAGGGATGCCCTGGCCAGGACTCAGAAGGCTGTCCCAGCTCTTCCTCGGAAAATGAGCTCATCCTGTCTTCTCGGAGTTCTGATCTTTCCCTTGTCCTTACCCCACATTCAGCCACACTTTCTTTTCTGTAAATGGTGTCTTCCTCTAAATTGATTTGTCTTCTTCTTTCTTTTTGCTGGGTGGGGACCTGGGGATTGAATCCAGGGGTGCTACATCCTCAATTTTTCTTTTTTATATACAGGATCTTGTTTAGTTGCTGAGAGTCTTCCCAAGTTGCTGAGGCTGGCCTTCAACTTGCAATCCTCCTCCCTTAGCCTCCTAGGTTGCTGGGTTACAGGCAGGTGCCACCACACCAGTTCTGTCCTCCTTTCTTTCCTGCTAGAGCTAGCCTTTCCCCATCCAACAAGTCCTGCTTGGGGCCATCAGAGCTGTTTTAATAGGTCAGAAGGTATCTACTGGCTCTCCATTGCCTATAGAATAAGCATCTTTAACATGGCTTTCTCTGATTTGCCCTCTGCCTCCCTTTCTGGCCTTAGTGCCTCCTACCAGACTTTCTCATTACAGCCGCATTTTCTCTCATGGAGACTTTAGCGCCTGTCATTTCCATAACCTGGATTATTCTCCCCAGTCCTGATCTCCACTGACCACTCTTGAAGGCCCACAGTTGGAATGACTCAGTCACCCTTTATGCTCCTTTGCTGCTGATTCACATCTCTATCTAACCATTTCTGGTTGGATACACAGCTGAGAAGTACTGGCTAAAAGAAATTCTAGGTGGTGAAAAGTAGGCAGAGTCCTTCCATTCCTCTTAGCACCAGGCTCTTGGCAGAGCAGACACTAGGCCAAGTATTAGTTTAAATAAAATTGACAAGCTGGGCATGGTGGCACACCTGTAAATTCCATTGATTTAGGAGGCTCAGACAGTTGAATCACCAGTTCAAGGCCAGCTATGAACTAAGTAAGACCCTGTCTTAAAATAAATAGGGCCAGAGGTGCTGGAGCAGTGGCTCGGCAGATAGAGTGCTTGCCTGGTGTGCATAAGGATGCAGGTTTGAACCCCAGCACCATGTACACAATGAAGTGTCAGAGCAATGAAAGCCACATGAAAAACTAAATGAAACTGATTCTCTCACTCTCAATTTAAAATAAATAAATAAAAATAAATAAATAAGACTGGAGATATAGCTCAGTGGTAAAACGTTCCTGGGCTCAATCCTCAGTATAAAAAAAAATTAGAGTACAACATGATTGCCCTCCTGCCCCCTTACTTATCCCAGAGCAAATGCAGCTATGCCACCAAGGCCTCCCCACGTGTGGCTGCAGTCTTAGGGAAATCCACGCTTCCTTTCCCAGCATCCTTCCTTCCTTGGTACCATTTGTGTGTGTGTCTGTGTGTGTGTTGCTAGGGACTGAACCCAGGGCAGTGCACATGATAGGCAAGCACTGTACCAGAGCTACATACCAGTCCTTTTTATTTGAGACAGGAACTCACTAAGTCATCCTGAATAGCTGGGATTACAGGTGTGCACAACCATGCCGAAGCTCAATACCAGTCTTTACTCTCCTGTAGTGGTCCAACCCTGGAGTTGCTCCTGACTGAGCCTCCCAGAAGAAGTCAGGGGTTCCCAGGCAGTGCCCAGCTGTCTGCCCTGTACATCCTGGCCTGTCTACTGAAGTTAGGTGGAAAGGGTCTTGAGACCCTCAGCTTTGTCCTGTCCACCAGTAACTCTGTTTGGGGGACTGAAATCTCAGTCTCTCACCACCAGCAGCCCTCTGCCAAGAGCAGTGTGGGGAAAGAATGAAGCCAGAGGGCCCTCGAGATACTTGTCCAAACCACCCCATCACAGGTATGATGGCCAGGCTCCCCCTTCCCAGGACTGCAGAAATAGATATCCCCAGACTCCATTCAGGCCCCTGTCCTGTGCTCCCCCACCCCCACCCCCCCGTTCCCACCTCGCTCTCCTCCTCTTGTGCCAGCCGCTGCTCGATGAGTGCTGTGGCCCTCTGCACTGCCTCAGCGCCTTCCAGGGGGTCCTCCATGGTGCTGTCCATAACTGCCTCTGCAGGCAACAGGGCTCTGGGGGCTTTATAGGCCAGAGAACCCATCCCCGCCCTCTGGGCGCCTTTGTCATGACTCATTGGCCCAATTCTTCACCTGCCTCCCCCACCTGTCACCTTCACCTCAGGCAGCCCCAGGGAGCAGGGGGTGCCAGGACCAGGAACAGAGAAGTCGCCCCTCCCCCAACTGCTGCCCTATTGGAGCCAGAGGGCACAGTGCCTCAAGAGCAGGGGTGCAGGGAGGAGCCTGTTCAGTCTGTCTTGCTTGGGCCCTAGCCAGGGCAGCTGGGCTGCACAAATCACCCCTGGCCTGGATGGCAGTGCCACCTGCTGGACGCCTGGAAACTCTATCCAGCTAGTACCAGTGTGGGGGCTAAAAAACAAATGGAGGTACCTGAGACAGGTACCTGTGAACAGGTCCTGCTGACCGTGGGGAGGGGCAGTCTCTGCTTTGTCCAGTCTGGAGTACAAGGATGGTGGTGGGAGTAAGGGCATCCACCTCCCTCAGATCACAGCTCCTGGGGGCCCCAACCTCTCTGGGGCAGCACAGCACCCCTTAGCAAAGCATCATGGCATCTGACAGCATCCATTAATCACAGATAAACCTCATCCACCTGCCTCCCTCAGCGACCTCTGCAGGAATTACAGGGTTGCTCCAAAGCCAGGTGACAAGGAGCACCAGACAGTGCCAGGCTACCTTGACCTCAGGCCAGCCATGCTCCCTGAGAACAAAGAACACCCCAGACTGGAGGAAAAGGAGACCTGTACTCACTAAGTCAGTTGCAGGGTGAGCCCTGGGCCACTGTGACATAAAAGGAACTGGTTCCCTTTTCTCTCTGGTTCACAAACCTGACACATGCTTATCATCTAAATGTGTCTAAATTCTGCTTTGACACCCACATGGGCAGGGTCTCCAGGATTTCCTGTGGGACTGGAGCTCAAAGCCAGCCCCCTTCTGTGGCAGGGACAGACCAGCAGCAACTAATGCCACCTTCCTATGTGCTGCTTTGCTTTCAAGGCACTGTCACATGGGCTCTCCCACTTAACCCTCACGGCAACTGCTGGCAGAGTCATCTCCACCTTAAAGAAAAGCCACGTGGCTGCAGAGGCTAAGTGGCTTTTCCCTAGCACCCACAAGAATGTAGAAGGAATCGAAGTTACGGCTCAGAAGACAAGCAGCTCTGGTGTGTGTGTTATGCTGTGCCCCATGCAGCAGGGAGGCCATGCCCACCTGTTCCCACAGCAGCAGGAGCTGCAAAACTCAAGCTGAATGCCAGGCAAGAGAGGAGGAGCAAAAGGCTTTATTGATAAATATGCACATATGTCTGTACATGAGGACCTGATGTGGAGGCCATGACCAGGCTGCAGACCACCCCCCCACTTGAGTTTCAGCCAGGAGATGGCCCCGTGCAGACCCCAGCGACAAAGCCCAATCATCCAGCCACCTGCCTCATCTCTGCCGATTGTGCTGGGGGCAGGGAGAGGCACAGGCCATCCTGCCTCAGGTTCTCCAAGCCCTGGGGCTCACTGGTGTTTCCCTCTTCTCCAGGGGACTGGCACTGTGCCCAGAGCAGTCAGGGTAGGGGCGGAGGAGGGAGACAGCAGCTGCATCCCAACCCTGAGCAAAAAACCGGAGTGAGCACAGTGCAGCACCAGATGACAGATCTGGGCTCCAGGGCCTCCAGGCTGGTCCCCGTGACTCCAACCTGCTTTAGGAGAGATGCAGGGTGGAGGGCCCCAGTCACCTCTTCTGACAAGGCTGGCAAGGCCCATGTGTGGCAGCAGCACTCCCTGCTGCTGGGCACTGGTGGCCCACAGTGCCCCTGGGAGGCGGGGTCCCTTCACGGCTCACCCAGAGCCATATAGCAGGGAGGTGCCCTTAAAGAAAACAACAGCACTGGAAGGCAGCAGAAGGGTGGGGGGCCTTGTGCTCTAGGCCAGCCCTGCAGAGGCCCTCCAAGGCCTCTCTTCCCAGGAGTCCGTGGGCCCATCAGTCCTGGGGTGGCGGGGGCTGGTTGATGATGACCTGGATGACAAAATCTTTCTGGATCTTCGTTTCCTGAAGCCGCGTGCGGTCTGTGAGCAGCTTTCCAGAGAAGAACCATCGCTGCCAGGACGGTTCGATGCCCTCCTGGGTGTGCAGCTGCCTCTTGAGCTGCCCCACTGTGTCAGGCAGGCTGGCGCTGAGCCTCACGTCCTTGCCCGTGGAGAGGCGCACCTTCAGCGGGAACTCACGGCGCACACTGGGGACCGGCTCAGGGGGCTCCAGGCTCTCCTCCTCAGTGTGCTCCAGCAGCAGGTTCACGGGTGGTGACAGGCAGTAGATGGGCAGCTGGTAGCGGTTGCCCAGCTCGTCATAGCATTCACAGAGGGTGCCTGTGGGGAAGGCAGGGTGGTCAGTGTTGGCTCGGGGACTGTTGCCATGCACTGAATGTTTGTGTCCCCTAAAATGTTGAAACTCTAACCCCGCAATGTGACTTTTTGAAGATGGGACTTCTATGGAATCAATTAAGGTTAAATAATGTCATAAGGGTGAGGCCTACTAATCCAACAGGATTACTATCCTTATAAGAATAGACACCAGAGAGCTCTCTCTCCCTTTCTCTCTTCCTGCCATGGGAAGGCACAGTAAGAAGGTGATCATCTGCAAGATAAGAAGGGAATCCTCCCAGAAACTAAACCAGCTGTCACCCTGACCTTGGATTTCTATCCTCCAGAACTGCGAGAAATAAATGTCTGTGGTAGAAGGCCATCAGTCTGAGGAATGTCGTTATAGCAATCTAAATGGATTAACACAGCCACTATGGTCACTCCACAGGTCTTCCTGGGACAGCTTTATGACCAGAGGAGCCCATGGCTGGCGCTAGCCAGACCTGAGATGGCATCCTGGCTCCACTAGGTGTGGCTCAATCAATTGAGTCTGGAAACCCAAGTTAGGGATGTAAGATAACTTTAACTTTCCATTCGCTCACCCAACAATTCCGCTGAGCACAAGTGCTGGGTGCTGGGTGCAACAGAATGCAGGTGAAATATATGTACGAGTTTTGAGCACATCCTTGGTACCGGGACTGGAACAGCTGATATTATATGCATCTTGCTGAATCCTAACTGTTGTGTCCCTTAACATTTGCAAAGCCCTTAGCTTCTAATGTGAGAAGGGCCTTGTTCATGTCACAAAACTAGGAAAGGTCAAGTTAAGATCCGGGTCTGTGACTCTATACTTTCCACAGCCCATAGGGCTAATTAATGTGAATGAACTTAAATGAGATAATGCAGTAGAAACTTCTAGCTTAGTACCCAGCACATAAAACACAACAGAAGACTGATGCCTCAGATGTTCTGGGACCCCAGAGCACTTTGAGTAAGTCTTCAGCTTTCAAGTTTGTTGGCGTCTTTGTTTCCCCTCAGAAGGCAAGTAGGGACTGTCTTGTCTCTTCGGATCCCTGCCTTTCTGGTCCACACTCAGAGGGGGTTGCTCAATTGAACAAGTGAAGAGCCACACACACATACTTCCCCGCTTCCACCAGCTTGGATAGACACTCCTGACATGTGGCTGGCCACTGACTCTCCTCCACTGCTAAACTGTGCTGATGACATCCCCCCCACACCGGCTCAGCTCACCATGAGGCAAAGTGATGCTGGCTCCATCCAGGATGGCCTGAGCCAGCTCATGGTCATTGGCCTCGGCAGCATAGGCAGCAGCCTTGAGGGCATCCCAGATCTCCTTGCGGCCCTCGAAGGCAGGTGCTGTGTCCCAGAACTCATCCCGTTTGCTCCGAAGCTGCCCGTCAGTCATGGGGTAGTCGCTCTTCCACTTGAGACGTTCCTTTTTCAGGGGCTCATTGCGTCCTGAACAGGACAGGGGGACAGGATCAACATCTCTAAAGCCACTGCAATTCACCTTCTCCCCAGCCCCTCACCTCCTGAGGCCAGGCCTAGCACCCTGCAGCACTGGCTTCTCAATGTTTAGGTGTCCGGGGCCCCTTCCTCAAGAGAACGGAAGAGTCTGGAAACCTAACTTAGGGATATAAGATAATTTTGTCAGCAATGTTTATACAAATGTTCCTCAACTTACAGTGAGGTTATGTATGGATAAACCTGTCATAAGTTGAAAATATCCAAGGTAAAAAATGCAATTAGTTCACCCAACTTCCTGAACACTACTGTCGAACGTTGGTTGTTTTTCCTCAAGGTCATGTGGCCCAATGAGAGCTGCCACTGTCCAGCATCTAGTGTCATATTGCTAGCCAAGGAAAAGCTCAAAATTCAAAATTCGAGGTTTGGTTTTTACCGAATGTATATCATTTTTTTCAGTTTCAGAAAATCAAAAAACCCAAGATGGGGACTGTCTGAACACCTTTGCTGTTATAGAAGTTTTAACTTTACTCTTTCTTTGAGTATAAAGTAATATATATGCAGCATAAAAGAAATCTGGAAAGAAAGTAGATGTATAAAAATAGTAACTGCCACCATTTACAGAACCAACAGATCACAGGCTGTGCACTTTAGACTCGTTCTCTTTTGTGCAGTGCTGGAGACTGAACCCAGCGTCTCACACGTGCTAGGCAAGTGCTCTACCACTGAGCTACAGCCCCAGCCCTCATTATTCATTTGATCCTTGGAACACCCCAATGGATTGGGAACCTAAGACTCAGAGAGTCTGTCATTTGTCCAAGGCTACATATGTACCAAGTTAATGCAAGACTTTTGACACCAAAACCCAGCCTCAGACAACTACCTGTACCATGCTGCCACTGGGGGGAAATTACTCATAATTGAACTGTTTGGTAGCAATGACTGTCGACACCTACACATTCCTTCCAGCCTCCCTGTCCCCATTTTTCTCAATATAGTTGAGTGTATATTATTAAATTTATTTCTTTATGTCCCTTGTTCCAGAAAGAATTTTTCATGCCATTATACAACTTTCTTTTCATCTCGTACTTGTATTATTCTCAATTTCCACATGATTGAAAATTACAAGCAATCTGAATGTCTTGTTACTAATGTACTGCCATATAGATAGTTACAAATACTTTTTTAATTTTTATTTTTTGCATGGGGCTGTGGCTGGGGCTGGAACTCAGGACCTCATACAATCTAGGCAAATGCCCTACCCGTGAGCTACACCCCCAGCCTAGCCCAAGAATTTTTCTTTTTTAAATCATAACCAACCAACTAACCAATTAATTCCCATAGCATCTGAAGAATAAAACATTTTTGTCAAAAGTTTTTTTTTTTTTTAATTACGCAGCTCCAAGTGACCTCCAAGACAACCCTGAATCACGGGCAAGACTGAGGGTGGAAAGATCTCAACGCTCAAAGGTGTCTGGAGGTTGAGCCATCTCAAAGCTGAAGGCATGGAGCTGGAGTGGTGGCTCGGCAGTAGAGTGCTTGCCTAGCATGCTTAAGGACCCGGGTTCAAACCCCAATATCACATACACATCGAAGTGTTGGAGAAACTAAAACCAGATGAACAAATAAAGTTGACTCTTTTTTGCTTGCTGTTGTTGTTTAAAGAGAGAGGGACAGTGAGAGATAAACAGAGAAACAATTTTACTTAAGTTTTCTATGCACACACTTCGTTGTGTGCATGTTGCGGGGGTATGGATCGTATCAGGCAAGCACTGTAACCATAACCACTGCGCAATCACTCCAGCCCCACCCCCAACCGCTTAAAAAAAGCTGCAGGCAGCGCTGGAGCCAGGTTGAGCCAGGTCGGAGCGCTCAGGTCCCTAAGCACTCGCTAAAGCTGGGGCTGCCACCAGGCTGCTCTTACTGGTTGGGGCAGGAGGGGCTACTCAGGGAAAGAGGATGGCATTCTCTGACTGCCAGCTATGTGCAAGAGCCCCACATGAGCACTTCCTTTGTATACACTCCCATTTCACCCTTCCAATAGCCTTAGGAGGTGGGTATCAATGTTGCTGTTTCACAGATGCTAGGGAAGATTAGAGAGATTAAATGACTTGCCTGAGCTCACACAGAGTGAAGAGTGACAGAGAAGGGTTCCACCTCAGGTCTGACTAAATCCTGTGGTTTGCCATCTGAATTCACAGCTACCTGTGTGGGCAGAAAACTCTGTAGCCAAACATTCAATTTAAAGTGTTCCAGGGGTTGGCAGAAGAAAATGCAAACCCTCTTTAGAGGAACCCAACATCAAACCAGGCCTCAAAAATTCCCCAAATAAAGTTTCAAGGAAAATTAATAATAAGGTTATAGTTAAAAAACAAACAAAACACCACTTGCCAGGGAACAAGGCAGTGTGAGCCAGCAGACAGGATAATCAGACTTACAAAGACTTTGGACTGGGATTTATCAGACAGATTACAAAAGACTGAGTTTAAGAAATGAGAACTTTAAACATATGAATTAGGGTTAACGGATCATAAAGAATAACCAAGAGTTGGGCTTAGTGGTGCACACCTGTAATCCCAGTGACTCAGGAGGTGGAGGCAGAAGGATTGGAAGTTGGAAGCCAGCCTCTGCAACTTAGTGAGGCCCTGTCTCAAAATAAAAAATTAAAAGGAGCTGGATAAGTAGCTCAGTGGTAAAGCGCCCCTGGGTTCAATCCCCAGTATCAAAAAAGAAAGGAAGAGTCTTCCTATAGAAGAAAGAGCTAAGACTTTGGGACGTTTTAATTATTGCTAGTACTGGGGATTGACCTCTTGAATTCTTGAAGCAGCTTTCAGGGTCACCTCTCCTCCACCCATACAGCAGCCAGCTCTCCAAATGGTCATTTATGCGCTTCTCACCTATGAGCACACTACAAGCAAGCCTCTGTAAGTATTAACTGCATCCACAGCAACCCAGGACAGATGGGTGCGGAAACTCCTCACCTTCCACACAGGGCGCTTGGGATGAGAGACATCAGAAGGGGTGGTGGTGGTGGGCAGGTGGAAGGCAGAGGTAAGGCAGGAAAATAGCAGGAGCCTCTGCACCTCTGTGCCAGCAGAGGGCAGCCGAAGCACCCCTGGGCCAGCGTTGGCCCTTGTCATCAGTGGGTCAAATGCAACAGAAAAATATCTACCAGAATTCTCCAAGCACAGAGCTAAGCATGCACAGGAGACAAAGTCTGAGCTCACACACTGGTTCCTATAATCTTAGAGACAGACAAAAACGGAAAAGGAAGCTTTTTATCTAAGCATCTAAGTAAATGGGTGATGACATTTTAATTTCAGTTACTTATAAAAAAGATATTTTATAGTTAGTTGAGTCAAAAAAATTGGGGGTAGAAAGTTTATGAGCACTCATACGCTGCACAAACTGGTACAAACCTTATGAAGGGCATTTAGTATAATGCCAAAAAACTTGAAAACATCCATTCCTTTGGCTCAGCAATTTGATTTCTAAGAGTTTATTCTAAGAAAAGAATTACAAGAAGTATTTGTGGTGAAATTTTACATCCAAAGCTGTTTCACTCAGCAAGGTGTTTATCAGGGAAAGCTAGAAACAGCATCAGAAAAAGGTGATGTAAAATCTGTGTCTGTACAAAGGATTTGCACAGCGAGAAAGGATGTGGAGTAACACGGGGATACGTCCACAACAGTGAGAAAAGGTGCCCCAATAGCAGGTGCTCTGTGCTCCAGCTTTCACTTCTAAAAAAGTCTGCTCGATGAGCCAGCATGGTGGTGCTGGCCTGGGGGATGTGGCAAGACCCCTATCTTAAACACCAACAACAAACCAACCAAGTATGCATAACACATACATATTTTAAAAGTTAGGAGCAGTTCGTACCAAAATGTTAACAGTGATTATACACTGGGGGTGGAGCATGGCTCAGCGGTTACGATGCTTGTGTGAGTTCAACCCCAGCACCACAAACACAAAGAAGTATCAGAGGAATGAAAGTCACATGAAAAACTAAATAAAATTTGCTTCTTTCTCTCTCTCTCTTTTTAAAAATAAAAAACAGTAATTATATCTGATTGGAAATTTTCTGTGATTATTTTTGGTTTATATTTTCCAGGTTTTCTATAATGAGAACTTATTGCTTTATTAACAACAACAACAATAATAATACAATGAACTTGTTAGTAAGGAAAGAGGATACATGGGGTTCCAGGGAGCAATCACAATAAAGTAGGAAGAACTTGGAGGACAAGGGAGTGGGCTGAGGGTGGTGGAGCCAAGAAGCCCCAAGCCCACAGCTCAGGATTGTAGCATCTAGTGGCCTCTACGAGGACTCCACCTGCTCTAGATAAGCTTCAGTCAAAGGCAGAGTAACAGAAATGGTCCCTATTCTTAATGAAGCTGACAAAAGTGCTTTTAAAAACAGTATAACTAGGGCTGGAGCGGTGGCTCAGCGGTTGGAGCACCTGCCTGGCATGCACGAGGACCTGAGTTTGAACTCCAGCACCATGTATGCTATTAAGTGCTGGAAAAACAAAGGCCAGATGGAAAAATAAATATATTGATTCTCTCTTTCTCTCTCCCTCCCACTTTTTTTTTTTTTTAAAGAGGGAGTGACGGTGAGAGAGAGGGAGAAGGAGAGAGGGAGAGAGAGAGAATCAATTTTATTTAGTTTTTCATGTGAATTTTGCTGCTCCCACATTTCATTGTGTACACGGTGCTGGGGTTTGAACACGCGTTCTCGCATATGCCGGGCAAGCACCGGAACTGTTGAGCCACACTCCAGCCCGTCTCCCTGCAGTAAAAGTTCATTCACACAGTCAAGGCCTTCAACCACATAGGGAGGTAGTAGGACAAAACACCCACCCAAATCACGGGGTTCTGTGATTGTGGCAGGTAGGGAACAGCAAAAGATATTTGTGACTGTCCACCACCACACCTCCTGCATTAGAATCTCTTGGGGTGCCGGTTAAAAAGGCAGACTGGGGGTGGTTCAGTGGTGCAGCATGTGCTTAGAATGGGTTAGGCCCTGGCTTCCACTCCCAGGGCCAAAGGAGAGAAAAATAAAATAAAATAAAAAGGCAGAATCAGAGGGCAAAGGTTACACCCACTGAATCTGAGGGGCTAGGCTGGGTTATGAACCTGATTCTGATTTAAGAACCTATTTGTAAACACTGCAAGATAGAAGTGGAGAAGGCGTGTTCAAGAACACCTTAACATAAGCTCAACACATGGTCTCTAAAGTTGCTGCCAGAAGCCGAATTGGGGAGGGAAGAGGGAGAGTGCAAAGGGCACCACGTCTGGGGTGGAGGAGGATAATAATGGTGGACGCTGTGGTTTGGCCTTGATAATGAATGGTGTCTGGCAACACCACCACAAGAGAGGGCACTGAGAGTGGGAGAGAATGCCACAGGGCCTTTCTGACCTGCCTGGAGTAGGTACGTGTCTGAGTGTGTGCATTCTCACCTTCTCAGATGCTGTTTAGCTCAAGGACTGTACAGCAGGGGCGATTCTCAGAAACACAGGAAGAACCACAGACCTGGTGCCTCGCTGTGTGCCTGGATAGCGCTTCTCCTCAGGAACATGTGCTGAACTGAGAATGGGGTGGGGAACGGTGCAGGAAGGACAAGCGCAACAGGCGAAGGCAGCAGGGGCAAGCAGGGAAGAGGGTGGCAGAGATCTGCAGGAGGAAGAGTCAGGAACCCCTGCACTTCTAGATCTCAGACCCCAAGAGATCCTTCTTGTGGCTTCAGGGACTGACATAACTGAGCCCCTGGGATGTGACACCAAGCCTGAGACCTGCTAAAGGGAGCAGAGATTTCCCAAGACAGTTCACGCAAGCCAGGAGATGGTCCTATTTATACCTGTGGCAATCCCCTAGTTATTTCTACACTGGGTTACCAAGTTTGTCCCCAGGCCCTTGTTCCAGGGATGGGGACAATAGCGTCCTACTAAGAAGCACTGATTATGGACAAGTCTGGGCTTGCTCTGCTAGTGAGAGGGATGAGGCTCCAGGAGGAGGTAGAAACCAGAGCTTCCCTAACCCAACAGCCTGGGCTTAAAGGGTCCTTCAATGAGATGTAGATTCAAATATCTCTTTCCTCTTCCTGCCTAAGGATGCCTGGCAGTCACAGCTGGAAAGCAGGGGGCCTGCTGTGCCACACCTGACAGAGGTCAGACAGAATAGCAGGCCCAAGAAGAAGGATCAGCCCAGTCACAGAGGTCCAGCCAGGGGAAGCAGAGTCCAGGTAATCCCTTCAGGAAGCACAGTATTTATAGTCAGACTTAGCCTGGGATGACCCTCAGAGCCTGTCTAACCTTGGAACAGAAAGGGCTGGTCCAGCTCTGCCCAGCTAGAGCCTCTTTGAGGACCTTGCCTCCCCATTCTGCTTCCTGGTGCCCCAACTCCAGGGCTCAGGGAGGAAGCAGGGTAGGGCCTGTTGCTAAGTGACAGGCCAGACTTCCTAAACTGCATTCCCTCCTGGGGCATGCAGTTGGGTCCCAACGGTTCTGGGCAGGGCTGGAGGACCAAAGCAGAGTATTTCCTGTCCTCCTGGAGGCTTATTCTTGGCTCCAGGATGGGGCCAGGCTCAGGGCATCTACAGTTCTCTGCCATGATCTCATTTGGCTGCCCAAGGCTGGGACCACCTCCAGTTCATCTTCCAGGTTCAGGGGCAGGCTCAGGGTCTGGAACACCTTATGAGTGAGTGAATGAAATGAGAAGACAGTTTAGGAAGAGGAGGAGGAGCTCCCAGGAAGAAAACCCTGCACATGGGGAACAGAAGAAAGAAGAAAGGAGAAAGGAGGCAAGAGGTGGCAGAGGGGGGACAGAATCAGGAACTGAGGTGTACGGTGAGGAGGATGAGAGACTGGATGCCAGAGCCAGCCCAGGGAGGGCCGGAACCTTTGTGGCCAAGGGAGGCAAGAGTGCAGCCAAGAGAAACAGATCTAACGGAGGCGTGGGCTGGGCTGTGGGAGCAGACAAGGGGGCACTCAGGAGCAGAGACAGGGCGCACTCATACCGGGCTGCACGCACACAACGTGCACATTCACTGAGCCAGCGGCCTGGGCATGCTGAGGAGCACAGGCCTCTTGCCCTTCTGGCCTGCACCTCTAGCTGGGCCCCTGGAAGGTCCAGGTGGGGGTAGGAGGATCCTGGGGCTGGCTGAGCACACTCCAACTACCCCTAACCATTCATTTTCTGAAACTGGCCTATCCGATCTCTACTACAGACAGAAGGCCTGCATCCTTAGGGCTCTCATCTGCCACTCAACCACTAAGCCCCTTCTCTGGGCTGGGTGGAGAGAATACTTCACAAGTGGACCGAAACAGGTGGTGTTTGGGAAATTACCAGATTTCTCCTTCCTTCATGCCCATACTTTATTTTTAACTACAGCCATTAAAGAATGGTGAACACATTCCTACTGCACCTCACACTGATGTGCCTGTTCTGCGGTGCAACCAGAGTCCTGGCTGGAACACAAACGGTCCAGTGTGAGCAGCTCTGGAGGGAAACTGATCACATGTATTTTCTGTCAACCCAGACTATGGGTTATTTGGTAAAGGGACACCACAGCCTTTCTCTGCTGTCTGGCTACTCATATATGGGCTTCAGAGGGAACAGTGGGGTACTTCTCTCTGGGTTCTGACCATCTATCTGCAAGAATGGGGGTAGATGACCTTCCATCCTAAGCCTCAGTGTTCCCGTCTGCAGAGAGGCCAATTCGCATCCTGTGGTCACTGCAAGGACTAAGTGATACCACTCTGCCCAGCCCTTAAAAATGGTAACCCCATTGTCACTGATAATCAAGTTGACACTGCTTATTACTATGACGTGACTAAACGCTACCGTTTTTTCCTTTTTCATGAATTTGCTGTGATTTTGAAAACACTGAAAACCTCTGCTGTCATGAACTTTTAGTCTTTACCTTGCAGTGCAGGAGAATGCTGGGGTTAACTGAGGTTGTTAGGGATAACGAGCAGAGTTGATGGATGCTGCTTCCCTGTGCTGCGCAGCACAGGGTCAGCACTCTTCCTGGGGCAGAAGAGGGAGGATGGTGGCTAATAAATAAAATAGGAGCTCCGGGGGTTACTAGCGAGGTCTCCTGTATCTGGCTAGCTCTCCTTGCTACCTCGGGATTACAGGGACGAGAGATGGTCCTCTGGAACTGTGCCGTCTGTAGTCCACAGGCAGCCCACACACCCTGCCATCAAGGAGGTAATCCCACAGGCCAAATGTGACATCCAGGACCCCATCCCACTTGGTGTCAACTGCCATAGCACTTCTCTCATACATGCCACTCCATCAAGGCATGTCCCTCGGGTAGGCAGAATCCTAAAACTGGGAGCAACCAGGTCACTGGCTTAGATGCTTCATTTTACACACGAGGCTACCAAGGCTCAGAGGGCATGTGACTTGCCCCAGATCCTACAGCTGGTTCCCAGGCGTGTGTGTGTGTGTGCGCACGTGCACACGCGCGTGTGTGTGTAGCTTTTTCTAATAAATCACTCCACCAACAGGGAAAGCTGAGTTTTAACTAGAAAATGAAAACATCAGGGGCTAAGCATGCAGGGATGACAACAGGAAAGGCAGTAGCTAGTGTGCAGCAGGAGCAAGATGGGAGAAGTCACAGACCTGGTCTGGCTTCCAACTGCCCCCAGCAAGGAAGGGAATCCTGCAAGGCACTGTAATACATGCCTATAATCCCAGCAGCTTGGGAGGCTGAAGCAGGAGGACCACAGGTTCAAGTCAGCTTCAGCAACTTAGTGAGGCCTTAAGCAACTTAGTGAGACTCTGTATCAAAAAAATTTTTAAATACATTTTTTAAAAAGGGCTAGGGATGGGAATCAGTGGTTAAGTGTCCTTGGGTTTAATCTCTGGTACCAAAAGAGAAAAAGAAGTGAATTTAAAGAACTTGACCCTCCCAGGACACCCTCTTCCACAGGCTTGAAGAAAGAGACCCAGGTACCATATGAGACCCCGTTTCAGCACAACTGATTTGGAGCTTGATGAAGACAGACCTCCCACCGCATAAAACACTCCTGCCTGGTGGTGTGTCCCCATCTGGGGTGTGCACGCCTTGTCACAAGGAAGCCCATTCCATTGCTGGGTGAACTGGGTGATTAGAAAGTGAACAGCAATTATAGTTGCCCCTTACTGAGCTACAGGGCAGACCTAGAACACATACCTAGAATCTGAGGGCACAGAAGCTTCCTGACCATGATGGGGTTTTGTCCTGATAAACCTACTGAAGTTGAAAATATTATATGTCAAGAATACATTTAAGGGCTGGAGAGGTAGTTCAGTGGTAGATCACTTGCCTGGCATGTGTAAGGACCCACACACACAGCTAAGTGTTGGGAAACAAAAATCAGGTGAAAAAACAAGTAAAATTGACTCTTTTTTTCTCATTCTCTTTCTTTTAAAAAATGCAATGAATACACCTAACCTACCAAACAACATAGCTTACCCTAGCCTATTGTCTTAGAGCCCATTTCTGTTGCTATAACAGAATACCTAAGACTAGGTAATTTCTAAAGAAAAGAGGTTTATATTAGCTCACGGTTCTGGCATCTGCTTGGCTTCTAAGAGGCATTTGCTGCTGCACATACAGCAGAAAAGCACGAGAGGGGAAGAGCAAGTAGGCACATGCAAAGAGAGGAAAAGGGAACCAAACTCCCACAAAAAAAAACAAAACATTAATCCATTCATGAAGGCAGATCCCATGACCCCAAAGACCTCTTAAAGGCCCTACCACCTCTCAACAATGGTACACTGGGGACCAAGACTCAGCATGAATTCTGGCAGCACACACCACACCCAAATCAGCAACTACTTTAAACTTGCTCAGAACACTTTCTTTAGCCTACAGTTGGGCAAAGTCATCTAACACAAAGCCTATTTTATAATGAAGTGTTAAATATCTCCATGTAATTTATTGAGTACAGACACTGAAAAACAGGATGGCTGTAGGTTACTCTTTTGCACCACCGTAAAGCTGAAAAGTAGAAGCCAAACCGTCCTGAGTTGGGAACTGACTGAAGGTCTGGGAGTCAGATGCACCTGAGTCTGAACATCAGTTCCTTTCTTAATTAGCTAAGTGACCATGGGCAAATGCCTTTCTAGGCTCTTTTGGGAGTTATGGAGTGGTCAAAGCCCCACTTGTTAGGGAGATTAAGAGGATGGAAGATGTCACATAGACACACACACACACACACACACACACACACACACTAATATAATCTAATCAAGACGATTATGCATAACAAATCAACTAACCTAATACCCCAGGTGAGCTTTCCTTAGCATGAGACCCAGCAGGCTCTTGCGTCAGAAATCTGAAGATATACACACAAAAGAGCAGCATTCTAGCTAAGAGGAGGCGCTGATTCCTGTCACTGGAGTTGCTTCTGTCGTTATTATCAACATTATTATCTTGACCTGAGGTCTGCAGGCTGTATTCTCTGGAATAACAGGACATGACTGCCTCTTCAACAGGGCCACCTGACATTTCACTGTTCTCCACGCCAAACATCCCCACTGTTTCCCAAGTCTCCAACACCTTGAATCTGATGCTGAAACTGATAAATTCCTAGAAACATCCAACCTGCTAGGACTTTATTGTGAAGAAATGGAATGTCTGACCACATCCTAACTAGCGTGGAGAACCACTAGTATAAAACTGCCAACAAAGAAAACCCCAGGCCCATTTCCTGGGCTGCTGAGTTAAATTAGGTTAGTTGAAAGGCTCTAACAGCCTGGGTGAGGTCTGCCTAGACCCACCAGGCTCGTCCTGGTCCCCACTCTAGGCATCACCTCCCTTCCCCACAGCACACAAACAGCAAACTGCTCAGAACTATGGGGATGGAGGTAGAAAAGAACCCTATAACCTTTCCCCTGGCTGGGGACCAAAACTCTCTCAAGTACTATCATTCCTCTAGTCTGCTCCCAGCAACAGGTTCTCAGTTACTGTCCTTCAAGTCTGTGTCCTCAGGAGACACTTGGAATCAGAAGAATGGGGTCCATTTCCATCACAAGGCTGCATGACCCTCCAAATACTTCTCCCGAATGCGAGTGCCGCTCTTCCATCCATCTTACAGAGCAGAAAATGCCCCCCCCCCGTTTCTGTGAGCAGTGCAGAGCACACACGTGACACTGACATTTCACTGTTCTCCACGCCAAATATCCCCACTGCCCCCTACTGTTTTCCAAGTCTCCAACACCTTGAATGAGATGCTGAAACTGATAAATTCCTAGAAACATCCAACCTGCATATGTAACATTCTTGAGATCTGGAGGGCCATCTTAGTTTTTCTTTCTGTGGTGCTGGGGATTAAACCCTGGGTCTCATGAATGCTAGGCAAGTGCTACATCCCAAGTCCTCTTTATTTTTGTGGTACTGCAGATGGAATCCAAGGATACACCACCACTGAGCTATTCTTTATTTTGAGGTAGGCTCTGACCAAGTTGCCCAGGCTGGCCTAGACCTTATGATCCTTCGGCCTCTGCCTCTTGAGTAGCAGGGCTAGACACAGCCATTGTGTCCGGCTTGGAGCCCCAACCCTTCAAGGATCATCACTGCCTTCATGCAGCACAGCTCAGGACCCAGGACATTCGGTTTGTGAACTCCTCGCCTGAGCACATTTGTGCTCCAGAGCCAAGCTCAGGCCTTGCAGGCACTGTGCCTGACTCATGCCTCCCCTTCCTCCTCTACAGCCATGACTCACCAGCCCTGGCAGCCCTGCGCCCTCCTGGTCTCTTGCCCTGGCACGGCAGGGGCCAGAACCCCCTCCACAGGACGCAGATGCAGACCTGCAGCTCACAGCCTTGGGTTGCATGTGGCCTCCTCTGAGTACTGCCCTCGGAACTTGACTGCCAGCTCCTAGCGGGCAGACTCTTTGAGAGATACTGCCTGGCTTATCAAAAACACAGTGGCCTGCGGCCCACCCCCAGGGATTGACTTAATTGCTTTGAGTCTGGCCTGAGAATCAGAGGGGTTTAAAAGCTCTCCAGGGGTGGTTCTAATAGATGGCTAGGGCTGAGGCACTGATCTGGAACTAGGCTGCCAGCTGGGCTGGTGGCTTTGATTGTGTTTAATTAGGTCTCTGAGAGGGTCTGACAGGGTGTGGGGGAGAGCCCCATGCCTGCCTGAGGCTGACCATCTGGACAGCCAGGCTGGTGAAATGGCAAGAACAGGATGGCTCAGGGCACCCTCTGCTTGGGGAAACCCGGATACACTGCCCAGAGAATAGTCTTGTCTTAGCAGAAAGGAGAAGGCAAGCCAAACCCCAAGGCCAAGTGCCTGGGTTTGGGAGTCAGTCCCAGCCCAGCTCTGTTATTCTCCTTACTAACCAGGCAGGCCTTTTCACTCTTCCCACCTCCTCACTGCACCAGCCAAGGCCTGATCTCTCTAGAGGGTCCAGTGTAGCCAGCACCCAAGCACATTCTTCTGTGGGGACACAAAGGACTCTTCCTCCAAAGCCAAGCCATGGCCCTCTGGACACAGAATGAGTGGCTCCTGAGGCCAGGGGAATGAGTGGGAGAACAGAGGGAGGGAGGTCTGTTTCATAAGAAGCCCCCACCCCCTCCCCAGCTGCTCTGGGCACGGAGAACGGAAAAAACTGACTCATTACTTGCTAGTGTGACTCAGAGGCCAGCAACTCACTTGCCAGACTGGTGGGAAGGGGAGCCTGCAGGGGGCTCACAACCAGGAACAGGGACAGGTATAGCCTACCTCTCCATCCCTCTGGTTGCCAGAGGTTGTATCCTGCCACCACAGCTGCAGGTCTGGGTTGCTGGTCTGGTAAGACTATCTTGCTCAACTTGGCCCCCTGATGTCCACACCCTCCATGACTGGTTCAGTAACTCACTGGTAAAGGGAGGGGATAGGAGGAGGAGAAAAATTTTAGAGGGGTTGAAACATGGAGAGGTGGCTCTGGAATCAGAGAGGACCTGGGACTACCTCTCAGTGCCACCCTCACAGGTGACCTGGGGCAGCCAAATCTTTGGACCTCAGTTTCTACAACCATAAAATGGGGGTAATATCCACATGGAAGGACAGTCATGAGGATGAAATAGGATGCTATATGTAATCAGTATTGTGTGGAACACCGAGGAGTGCAGAAAATGGTAGCAACTGTTACTAGTTGTGTACATTTTAGGATTATAGAGTCTTTAGGGCTGAGGCTGTAACTCATTGGTAGGATGCTTGCCTAGCATGTTCAAGGTTCTGGATTCCATCCCTAGCACCACATAAGAAAAAAAAATTTAATCTCTCTCATTTCACTTAATCCTTATAACAAACGTGTGGCAAGAATTATTATTTCCATTTTATAGATGAGGACACTGAGGTTCCAGACCCTGAGGCAGTGGCAAGAATCCAGCAAGTGTTTTCAGATCCTCTCACTCCCAGCCCAGAGCTGGGCCCTGCCTTGCCTGCCAACTCCCCAGATAGTAAGAATCCCTGGTGATCCTTCCCCTACACAGCTGACAGGCACAGAACCAGCTCTGCCTCTGGCCCAGGAGGGAAGGCCTAGCTGGACACTGTTGCTTAGTCCTGCCTGGCCTCCTCCCAGCCTGGCTCAGCTCTAATGCACTTGGAGCTTCCAGAAATTTCCTTACCAGAGCAGATAATCAGTACATCTAGGCTGCCAAAGCCTCAGATTCCAGAGCTGGGAGAGAACCCTGGACTGGCCACTTGTGTTATTTAACCTCTGAGAACCTCAGTTTCCTCATCTGGAAAATGGGGTCACTATCAGTAACTAGCTTAGGGTATTACAATGAGAACTATGGTAATAATCATGACTTTTACAATAATAGCTAACATTTATTAAGTGCTCACCATATGTTAAGCATTCTTTGAAGCACTTTATATGTATTAAAACATCAAATCCAAAGGTCCTGCAGCTAGGTGGAGGGCTGGCTCTGACCTGCACAGATCCCGCCTGTCCTGGTTGTCGTGGGCCTGGCAGGTATTAAGCACTCACTTATGAGTGCTGGTCTGGCAAGGGCTCAGGAGTTCGTTCTTTCTTTTTAATTTTTAAGAGAGAAGGACAGCGAGAGAGAGAGGGAGACAGAGAGAATCAATTTTTATTTAGTTTTTCACATGGGTTTTGTTGCTCCAACACTTAGCTATGTATGTGGGTGCTGGGGTTTGAACTCATGTACTTGCGCATGCCAGGCAAGCGCCGTAACTGCTGAGCCACCACTCCAGCCCTCTTTCTTTCTTTTTTTTTAAGAGAGAGAGACAGACAGAAACAATTTTATTTAGTTTTTCATGTGGCCTCCGTTGCTACAACACTTCGTTATGTACGTGGTGCTGGGGTTTGAACCCATATACTTGTGCATGCCAGGCAAGCGCCGTAACCGCCAAGATACCACTCCAGCCCTCAGGAGTCATTTCTAACACAAATCAATGAATGAACCTCTGACTAATTTCAGTTCCATCCACAAGTGTTACTACTATTGCGTACAGCCTAGCTGAATTAGTTGAAGTTCCTGTGAACTATAAAACAGAAAAACAAAAACGATTTGTGAAAACATGAAGACTCAAGCCAACAGAGCCTCCCACCCCCTCTACAGCGGGAAAACCAGATCCAGATCCCTGGAGGAAAGGCAGCAGCCCCAACCCTAATGGTGTCATGCCCCTCCCCTTTCCTCAAAGAAGGTTCCAGAAGGGAGGTGCCAGCCCCACAGGAGGGGGTGGAAATAGTCTAAGGCTCTGGCTGTGCCCCCAGGGGTGGCTCTGGAAGGCCCTCAGGGGCTGCCCAGGCATCCTGCGCTATTTATTTTGGCAACAGCCTGCTCAGGTGGATCTGGAAGGTAAGGAGCAGAGTGGCTATGCAGCCTCCAGGAGGTGAGGAGCATGGAGAAGCAGGGTCCCCAGGTTTCCCCTATGGCACATCTCTGGTCTCCCCATGGCCAGGCCTCAAGGGCAGGACCCCCAAACTGAAAGAAGAGAGAGGGTCTCCACATCCCTCCATCCACATCAAGGCCTGAGGGAGTAGGTATATGAGGCCAGGTCTGAGTTTAATAAACAGCCAGCCTCCAAATTTTTTTCTACAGAAAAACTTGGGTCCAGAGCAGTGGTTCAGCGGTTGGAGTACTTGCCTGGCAAGTGGGAGGACCTGAGTTCAAACCCCAGCACCAGGTACACAACTAAATGTCAAAGAAACAAAGGCTAGATGAAAAAAATAAAATTGATTCTCTTTCTTCTCTCTCTCATTTTATCTTTCTCTGTCTTTAAAAGAAAAAAAAAAAAAAAAAAAACTGTTCCCTCTCACCCCAAAGAAAGGCATGAAAGGCTTTCAAAGAAGCCTGTTACTTGAGACAGGTGAAGTAGATCTGTTCCCAGTGGGGGTTCATGCACCTGTCCACCCCTGAGATGCCGGTCTCTGGAAGACATGTGAGCTTCAGCCCCCACCTGCCACTAACTACCCTGGGCCTCTCAGAAAGAGCTACGGATGCTGTCAGCCAGCCTTGCCTGGGCAGCACCCAACTCAGCTCTGTCCAAACCGGGACACCTCGGGCCAGGACAGCAGGAGCCCTGGACGTACCATGTGGCCTGGGGCAGGTCTTCTGGGGCCCTTCACATGGGGCCTTCCCTGCCATAGTTCTCAGGGACCCTTATAGTTTTAAGACTCAACTCAAATCCACCCTGGAGAAGGTTGGTGCAGTGCTCCTGAGGGCCACAAAGACAGTTAAGGCAAGATCTTGGTCCTCCAAGCACTCCCCGCCCCCAAACTACAAGGCAAAGCACACATGCAAGGATGTGTGATACACACATGGGCTGTGTGATTCTAAGAAAAAAACACTGCAAGACACAAGGAGTCTCTCGTAGACCCCTGACAACACTGTTAAAGGGGAGACTGCTCAGGTCACTCACAGTCATTTATAAAATGTTCACTGGTCATGTACCAGGGAGGGCTAGGATGCCCAGATGGGCATGAGTCCCTGACCATACCTGCTCATCTCATAGTCTGGGCCAAGGCTGAATCACACAGATGATGCACTGAAATTCTTTTTGGTTTTGAGATACATTATGTTCATGCTCACTATTTAGAAAATATTTGAATAATTTGGGAAATCCCTGGAACGTGCTACCTACTCTGTGGCAGATTTTAAAAAACATACAGTGTCTAATAAATAAATATGTAAGTTAAAACTAAAACAAAACAAAAAACCAAAACCAAAAACAAAACAAACAAACAAACAAACAAAAAAAAAACAACCAAGCAGGCAAACAGGTGTGTGCTAGAGTGAAGCACGTGGCAGTGCCAGAGGCAGAGGCTCTGACCTATCAGCCTCGGCTTACGCATCTGCCGAAGGGGTGGGAAGAAGCTGGACTGGATTATCTCTAAGGCCTCCAGCTCAGAGCCTGTGTGACAAAGACTCTGGAAAGAGGCTGGCTTTTGAGGGTTCGGATGGGAGCAAGCATCCCCCTAAACCTTGCATTTCCAGACTTCCCACCTTACTCTCCACACATACAGTAACCTGCCCTGCTTTGGCTTCTGCTACTGCTAGAGGAAGAGGCAGCATGTAAGTTCTGGGCCTCAGTTTCCCTCTGAGATAAGAATGGTGATGGAGGAGAGGATGCATCCCTGAAGATGGATCCAGTGAAAAGGACCAGTTCCAGGCAGAGCCTTGAGCTATCTGCAGGTTGTCAGCCCTTGCTTGATAGCTGTCCCACCCCTGGTGCTGATGGGGTTGGCTGGGCAGCTCCTTGCTGGGCCACACTTAAGTCCATAGGACCCTGCCATTCCACCCCTCAGGTAACCCAATTCTTCATGGTCAAATGAAACCTGGAGGTGGAGCCAGGGAGACCCAAGGTGGGAGAGGGCGATGATTCCTGGCTGCCAGGGTGCTCAGGCTAGACAAAGGGGTCATGGCCCAGATTCATTTCAACACGTGATTCCAGAGCACCCACTGTGGTGGAGATCCAGCCAGGCCCTATGATGGTCTGAGAATGCAAGGATATTGAGTATAACGTTTAAATTTCTTTAAGAATGTCTAAGGTTTTAAGCCGGGCATGCCTGTATAATCCTAGTGGTTCAGGAAGCTGAAGCAGGGGGATTCCAAATTCAAAGCCAACTACAGTAATTGAGGCCCAGTCTCAAAATAAAAAATAAAAAGAGCTGGTAGTGTAACTCAGTGGTAGAGCACTCCTGCCTTTTTAAGCCCCAGTACCCCAGTATTGCAAAAATAATAAGTGAAGGAAGGAAATAAAGAATGCCTCCTCAGATAGGCCTTCCCTGCTGACCTGACTCCCCACCTCGGTGTTCTAATTCAGTCACTCTGAACTCAACCTTACTGCCCAAACCCCACAGTGGCCAGCTGGAATGTCAGACACTCAAGGCCCCCCTGGTCTGTCCTTCGTGTTGCCCTGACCCCTGACACAGAGTGGGTCCTGGGAACTGTTGAAGGATGGATAAGTAGATAGAAGACTGCACCACCAGACAAGCAGAGTGGCACAAAAGAAGCTCAGAAGTGGGCTGGAACAGTGGCTCAGTGGTTTCAGCGCTTGCCCGGCAGGCACAAGTACACGGGTTCAAACCCCAGCACTGATGTACACAACTAAGTGTCAGAGCAACAAAAGTCATGTGAAAAGCTCAATAAAAATTGATTGTCTCTCTCTCACTGTCCTTTCTAAGAAAGAAAGCTAGCAAGCAAGCAAGCTCAGCAGACTGGAGGAGAGGCGGGAAGGGGCTTATCTGGCAGGACTTCCTAGAGGAGGTGTGATCTTGGGAGCTTGGCCTCGGAAGTGTGTGCATGTGTGAGAAGATGTTTCACTTGACAGGTACAGAAGCAGCCAAGGCCTGCAGTAAGGCTGGGATAGCAAGTGCAGCCAGCAGGACAAGCTAGGGTATGAGTGGGTCCGGGCCCCCAAGGTCTGATGGGTATCCTGACCGAACTGAACAGTGTTCTTCATCCTTCATTCACAAATCAGGACTCCACAAATATCTGAACACAAGTCTGCAGAGCGGTGGGCAGGGCCACTTCAAGCTGTGGCACCTGCGGGAATCACCCTGTCATCTTTTCTAGTCACTGTGCCCCTTGCTGACTGGCTCCAGTCCTAACCCACTGTGCCACATCAGGGGGAGGGAGAAGAGGCAGCGGATAAAGGGAGACTTCTCAACCTTATCATGACAAAGACCTTTCATTAATTCCTCCCACAAGTCCCAGAAGAAATTCTCTCCAACTACATTTGATGAAACATTAATTTTTTAACAATAGAAAGGCTAAGACATATTTGTCAATTAAAACTTTGGACCAGCATAGTGACATCAATCCTGACACTGAGCTGACAGGATGCCAGTCCAGAAAAGATGTCTGAGTCAACCTGGATGTCTCTGGGTCTCGTGTGTCTAAGCAGGAGATAGGACAGGAACAGAGGAGCTGGAGACAAGGCCAGGGGAGGAAGAACGGGCAGAAGGGTCCACAGGCTCATAGCCTCCGGCATGAAGGTGAGGTGGCCCCACTGTCTACATTAGTCCTCCTCTTCCAGGGAAGCATAATACTGGGCTTCAGGAGGTGGAGGGGGAGAAAAGCTAACCAAGGCTTTTGACATTGGCGTGGAGCAACATGGCAGGAAGGCAGGTGAGGAGGACTGAGCTTGACACCGTTTCTACACTGGGCAGGGATAGAGTTAACTGTCAGGGGTTAGACACTTGCAGGTTCTGACCTGGCAACTCCAAATCAGCCTGAGTTAGCAAAGACAGGGCTGGCATTTACAAGGAAAAAAATCTGGATGAAAGCACCCACCAGTCTTCCCACCAAGGGAAGAGGTGATGAGCCTCTGACTTGCTAGGATATTTTGGTGAATATGTGGATTTTTTAAAGAATAACATGTATGGGGCTGGAGCGGTGGCTCAGTGGTTACCATACTTGCCTGGCATGCACGAGTACACAGGTTCAAAGCCCAGCACCACTCACACAACAAAATGTTGGAACAATGAAAGCTACATGAAAAACTAAATAAAATTCTCTCTCTTTCTCTCACTGTCCCTCTCTCTAAAAAAAAAAAGAATGATGCGTGTGTGTGTGAGTGTGTGTGTGTGTGTGTGTGTGTGTGTGTGTTTTCCTTAAGCTTTTCTTTTCTTTTTTTAGGGCTGAGGGGGGAACTTGGGGCCTTGCGCATGCTAGGCAAGCACTCTGCCACTGAGCTGAATCCCCAACCCCTTTAAGCTTTTCTTTAAATGTGGTTTGGCAGAAAACCTTGAGACTTACAGGGAAAGGTGATAGAGGATCCTTGTCATGGCAAGGCTGAGACAGCTCCGCTAGGACTTTAGTGCCTTTTACCCACAAGGCACCTCTAAGGGACAGACTGTTTCTAGCTATTTTGGATCAAATAAAGCTCCCACTCTGTATGTGTTTTACCTCAGATAAGCCATAAGGAAGCCAGGCATGGTGACACATGAATGTAGTTTCAGCTACTAGGGAAGCTGAGCTGGGAGTTTGAGAACATACTGGGCAACATGGTGAGATCCCCTCTCAACAAAACAAAATAAACTAGAAGAGTAGGCCTGGGCTAGGGAAAAGGTAAGGGTGAGACCAGGAAAGGGACATCAGAGAGGACATGCAAAAGGTAGAGGATACCTGAACTCCTGGTGGGGCCATCCTTAGGCTTCTGTCTCAGGAAGGCAGACAGCTAGAAAAGTCATAGCTGGTCCTGCCTACAAAGTGTCCCAGAGTAACAGGCTGCAGGGCTTGGTTGGACTTGGGCAGCTGGGCCATGCATGGCCCATGTTACCTGCCATTCCTGAGACCAGTTTGACAAGGGCTTAGGATCTATGTCAAGTAAGAGCTTAGTCAGACCCAGGGAGGGGAAGGAGCTGGAAAGGGGCAGGGCACACAGGTCAGGCCTCATTCTCTCAGGAATGCTGCACCAGCCTCAGAGCAGCCTCCTCAGCCATACTGCACTGGGCCCCATTCCCCTCTTGGGAAAAAGGCCACCTCCTGCAGTGGCAAATCCAGGAGAACACATGCCCCAGCAGGAAGGTTCCCGCAGATGGTGGCAGCTGGCAGCTGTGTGCGAGCAGGAGACCACCTGTTTTGCCCTAAATGTCCTCCCTGCCGTAGATGCCAGACACACTGTGGCGGTGGGCTGGAGAGGAGGTGGCACACCCAGGCAGCAGGAGGTATCTGTTTTCAGCATAGCCACTAAAGGGACAGGGAGAGCACAGGGGTGCAGGTCCCAGCTGGTGGTCAGGAACTGCTGAGGCTGGCAGCCCTGCCCATGATGCTATTTGCTTGCAAGTGAGGATCTTGTCGCCGTGGTGACCTGGGGAAGCACCAGGCGGGAGCCAGCCACAGGGCCAGAGAGGCATGGGCCTCTCTATGCTAGCATTGGGCCTTGACCTTTCCAGCTGGGAAAGTGGATACAAAGCACTCCCCGCTTCCTGGACCCTGACCATGGGCTGGCACTGACTGCATAAGCCTGTGTGGATGGCAAAGATGCAGGAGGCTCCATCCTGCCCTCGGGAGAAACCAACACATGCCCAGAAACAAGACAACACAATCGGAAAGTGAAGGCCACAAGAGGTAGGAACAAAGACCAACAGGGCTTTAAAGAAAGGGCTGTACTAGGGGAAAAGATGCAGGAAAGGCTCTGGGAGGAAGATGGCATTAGAAAGAAACAAGTCAGCACATCCCTGTGGACAGATGGCTCCTGCTGCTCGACTACTCCACAGCCAAGAGACAGTGCCTCGTTTGGGGGACTCCTTGGCTGGCTGCTGTCCCCCATCCAGTCAGTTTCCACCATCTCACTTTTCAAACCCTCAGTGTCCCACTTGGTTGCCCCTTCCTGTCTCAAATTGCCCTCCAGGTTGTCCAACTAAGCAGCCCCCAGTGTTAAAATGTCCTACTAGCTGAGTCTTCCAGCTGTCTTGGCCCAAAGTGCACAGTCCCATCCCCTTCACACTCAGGCCAGTTTCTCCATTTTAGGACCCATTTGGAGACTACCTTGTGGTTCTGTCACGTTCCTCATGCTCTTGCCTCCCTTGGAGACCTGAAACCACAAGCCAGCCTGCTTAGGACCAAGGGACTGTCTATCACAGTTTCCAAGCTCAACAGGTAGTTTCTTGAGCAGCAGTCAGGCTACAGACCCAGAATCAGGCCCAGGAGTCATCTAATGGCTGCATTTCAGGGCCAGACCCTAAGACCTAGCAATGCCAAGCACAATTGGGAGCACTCTGCCCACCAACTTTCTTATGTTTTATATTATTTAAAAGATGGCAGGGGTTGGAGCCATGACTCAGTGGTTGGAGCACTTGCCGGGCATACACAAGGACCAGGGTTCAAACCTCAGCACCAAAAACACAATTAAGTGTTCAAGAAAAGGCGGCCAGGGGCTGGAGCAGTGGCTCAGCAGTTATGGTGCTTGCCTGGTACGTGCAAGGATGTGGGTTTGAACCCACCACCATGTACACAACAAAGTGTCAGAGCAACGAATGCCTCATGAAAAACTAAATAAAATTGATTCTCTCTCTCTCTCACTGTCCCTCTCTCCTTAAAAAAAGAAAAAAGGCCAGATTAAAAAAATAAAATCAATTCACTCTCTCCTTTTCTTTAAAAAAATGACATAAACTAAATGAAGAGAAATTACCAAATAAAAACCTAAAAAGAAATCAAAAACAAAAACAAACCATAAATCATTCATATCCTATCACATAAAAATAACCAGCAATAATACAATGAGGTATTTTCTTTCTGTTCTTCTCAATCCACATACATATCGCTGGGATCATATGGTGTACAACCGAAACTTCTATCATTATGATGTCCTCATTCCCACTTTTATTTTAATCTGATGCCAGCTGCTAGCCCATTGATTCTCAATCCTCCGCTGCTGATCAGATTCACCTGCATAACTCCACGCAACTGCCAAGGTTTTACCCTAACTACTGATTCTGGAAATAAAAGAAATTCAGAATAAATAAGACACTTCAAAAAACCTTCTTTTCCCCCCCCCCTTGGATTGAACCCAAGGACAATCTACTATTAAGTGATATCCCCTGTCCCTTTTTATGTTTTTTATTTTGACATAGGGTCTAGCTAAGTTGCCTAGGTGTCCTTCAAACTTGTGATTCTCCTGCCTTAGCCTCCTGAATAGCTGGAATTATAGGTGCCACTGCACCTGGTTTGCTGTTTTTAATTCACACAGAACTATCTAATAAATATTTATTGATACTTATAATGTGCTGGGCACTGTACAGGGAGAACTTCTTTGTAACCAAAAGCTTGTATCATTCTTCATTTTTTCATTCATTCAAAAACATTCACTGAATTTCTGCTATGCAATAGGCCTCATGCCAGGGAGTAGGGACAGGAAGTCAAGAAGATCGGCTCTCAAGGTTGGAGTTAATAAGAAAGACAGACACGTAAAGAGTGAGAGAATCCTGGAACCAGTCCCCTACAAATAACTGAGGCGTGATTATATACAGGAATCATGGGAACTCAGGAGGTGGAGTCTTGCTCAGCCTGCGGCATGTGGCAGGTCCTGAAGTCTGCTCTGACTCCCAACAGATGAGTTAGCCAGGCAAAGAGCAGGGGCCTTCCAGCTGGAGGAAACAGTGGGGAGGGTCTGGGGAGCAGCTATCAGGGCTGCTGGTGTGGACCATGCTGAGCAGGAGTTGTTCAGAAATGAAGCCCAAGAGGCGGCTGGGGTGGGGCAGGGAGGACTGTTAGACCAGTGACATGGCTTGGCATTGCCCCTAAGAGATGGGGGAGTCTCTGAGCAGGTGAAGCAAAAGAAGATGTGCATTTTGACGGCTCATGCTGGACCCCCACATGGAGCGGGGGTTTTAGGGTTCTAGACTGCAGGCAGGAAGACAAGTTAGGAGGTGAATTCACTCCACAGCAGAGGAGTGAATAGAATGGCCTGGACTTGGGTTTTATTGAAGACTTATAATATGGCAATCAGAGTTTTAGTAGCAAGAGAGATGAGGGGACAGATTTGAGAGGTACTTGAGTCACACATTAAATTGTTTCCAATTTTTACACTGCAATGAAAATCTTCATGAAGCTCTGCACACACTTTGGATTGATTTTCTATGATCAAGTCCTCATTGTGGAATTTCTAGGTCAAAAAGGGGATATTTTAAGGTTCCCAGTGCCTTTGCCAAACTGATTTCCAGAAAGACTACCAATTTCATCTTCCACAGCAGTGCATAGCCTGCCTGTCAGACCTTCTTAGGCCCCAAACAAGGCCAGAGGTTAGCTCACATCCACCTCAAAGACCTGCCAGAGAGGAGCTCCTCTACTTGGCTCCCCAAAAACAACTATGCCCAGGAACAGGTTTCCAGACTGCACCAACAATGGGCTGAGATGTGCACCTCTGGAGATGGACTGGGACCTGGGAAGGGCTCCCTGCTTCATCCCACCTTCCTTGCTGCTGCTAGGAACCTGGTTTATAGTGTTATCACCCCCCTGCTCACCTCTATCTACAAAATAAAAGCAGAACTCCTTGAAATGGAGATCAAGTTTCCAAAAACATGATGTTGGTGCAGATTCCCACTGTTCATGCATTCGCGCACTCAACAAATTCCTGAGTACCTACTATGTGCCCATACAAATCCAAGTCCTTACTCCCATAAAGCTTACATTCTACAAGAGTCATAATGCACAAGCATACAGTGTTTCAGGTATCCATATGTGTTACACTAAAAATAAAGCAGAAAATGGAGTGAAGAGAGGGGACATAATTTTAGAACGTGTGATCTGGGAAGGCCTCTACCAAGGAGACAGGTGCAGAGACCAGAGTGGAGTGGGGGGTGAGCCATGCGGACATCTGGGGCATGCTCGGCTCTTAGACCACACTCAGAACACACCGCAGCCACCAACCCTCCATGGACTCCCATGTCTCCACACCTCTGCTGTTGATCCTCCCTCCTGCAGGGCCCCCTTCTCCACCTGCTGAGCTTTCATGCCCAGCTCAAATGCTACTTCTCCTACAAAGCCCTTCTGAGTGCCCAAGCCAGAACTGCTGTTGGCACCTCTACTCTCCCATCCACAAGACTAGGAGCATGTCAAGGCCAAGGATGATCCATTGGCTCTGTATCCGCACAGCCTAGCGTGCAACAAGAGCACTTCTACTAGGCCTTGACTGACTATGGGGCTTCCACACATGCCCTCTCCAGACTATATGGAGAGTTGCTCAAAGTCAGAAATTGCCTCAGTCAGCTTCTGGTTCCCCAAGTTTGTGTAGCATGAACCCAGGACATGTATGCAAGTTGTCAGAGAGACATGGGCACAATACTGACGGGAACACATTCTTCCCTTAGCGCATGCAAGTGAAAATACTCTCCATCTTTTGTAGTGGGTCTGATAAATGTCTATTCAAATCCTTCCCCTTGTCTTGGGCACTAGGTGGCCCAGAGAGATTATGTTCCCAACCTCCCTTGCAGTCAGGGTAGCTATGTGACTCCATCGTTGCCACTGAGGTGGTAGAACCCAGGGCTAAGGACAGTGGTGCCCCTCCCTTCTTCAGGCTGGACCCTCAGACACAGCAGCAATCCAGCTTCAACCATACAGACAACGATTCTGCAATGGAGCAACAACTCCAAGGAAACTGGGTCCTGGCATGACCACAAGCAGCTTAGGCGCCCCCTCCCCTGGCTACCTATGTCCAGAGACATCAGGGCCAATATGTGAGACAGGAAAACAAGCTTCTTGTTCTCTCAGCCATTGTATCCTTGGGCCCGCCACGTACAGTGGAGCTGTATGCTTATGAATGCACTCACCTTCACAGGGTGAGCCGCTCAGCAAAGGGACCAAGTTGTCAACGTTCTCTTAGACCCACTAAGACTTAGAAGGGTCAGGAGAGGAGGAGGGAAGGAGGAGGTGTATGAGGACAGGCCTGGGAAAGGTAGCAACAGACCCATGAAAGCTTTGGAAAGTCCAATTTCCACTGACAAGAAAAGGTCCATGTGTTGAAGGCCTGCTCACCAGCCTGTGGCATTTCGGAAGGTAGTAGGGTGCAGCCAAGCTGGATGAAGTCAGGTCATTGTGGGTATGCCCTTAAAGGGTATACTGGGACCCCAGTCCCTTCCCATCTCTCCCTCTCTTTGCTTCTTGCTGCCATGAGTGAACAGGCCTCTGTTGGGAACATGAGGCTCAGCTGGCTTGTAGAAGAATTGGTGGTAAACAACTCTAAGGGGTCCAGAACCCAGGGTGGGGGGCAACATAGTGGTGCCCCGTGTGAGGAATTCTTTCACCCCCCCGCCCCCCGCCAGCAGGATGTTACCCACCAGGAAGATATTGGAAGAAATTCTGGCTCCGCCCAGCTGCAAAGGTTTTCCCAAAACAAGGAGCTATAGATCAACACCTGTACTCTGGACCATTGACCATGAAGTTTATCTACTGTAAGAGCAAATGGACATTTTGGCGGACATTGGGTCTATGTGTATTCATAACCTGCCTGGACTGAGTTTTAGCTACGTGAGTAATCTGGCTAAGTCCTAGGGAAGAGTGACCAGTGTTATTATGTGCTTTGTGATTGGTCTTGCGGTGAAAAGGCATGGAAGGGATCAAGCAAGCTTGTGCTGCCCTCAGAGTTGATGACCATAAGTCAGCAATGCAAGCTCAAGGGGCTGGTAGTCAGTGACGGGAAAATCCTTTCAACCCCCTTATCAACCTAAGACAGGAAGGGTGCCTTATGCTGCGCCTTATTCCAATGACGGGTAAGAAAGGGGAGGTGTGAATGGAAAAACCTAAGGCAGACACAGTCACCTGTTTGTTATCCTCCTCTTAGAAAAAAATAAAAAAGGAGGAGATGTTGGGAACATGAGGCCCAGCTGGCTTGTAGAAGAATTGGTGGTAAACAACTCTAAGGGGTCCAGCTGGCTTGTAATTAGCAAATTGCCTGACCACATGACTAAGCTATTCGGCCACTCATTTGTTACAATTGGGGAAAGGTGTTTGCATTGTACCCTATTGGCTGTTGTAATGGATAAATAGAGTAGCAGCTAGTCAGGTAAAGCAAGCGGCCCAAGGAGAAAGCAGCCAAAGAGAAAGCATAGAACCAGAGGAGAAACAGCCAGAGAAAAGCAAGCCAGCAAGCAAGCAGCCGTGTCCTGAAGGGAGAAAGCAGAGAAGACGCATAGAACCGGAGAGATCAGCAGAGACATCAGATCAGCAGCGGTAGAAGATGCAGGTCCCCGTGTTCCAGCCGCCGGCGTTCGCCCCCTTGTTCCCGGCTCCCCAACCCTTCTTAACTCAGCCCCTCGGAGGACGGCACGCTAAGCCGTTCTGCCCGCTCCTCACACAGGAACGCTGAGTGGAGCGACTCCTCGCCCCATCCCCGCCCTAATTCGGCCCCTCGGAGGACGGCACGCTAAGCCGTTCTGCCCGCTTCTCGCACAGGAACGCTGCGTGGAGCGACTCCTCTTCCCCCGTCCCCAACCCTGTCCTGCCGGCGGCCGGTTCCCAATGTCCTGCTGGCCCCCCCGTGGAACGGCCAAGGTCCTGCGAGGCCTTCCACCCGCTCCCCGCTCCAGA
>PVKS010008091.1:0-69900 GCA_004027875.1 Aplodontia rufa
TTTCTCATTGTCCAGGGTCTAGTCCCCACCTCCACAGATGAGTGGGGACAATCGACCCTTAGATCTCCGGGTTAAGCTGATTTTACTCATCATGATCTCTTCCATAACCATCCATTTACCCTCAAAGGCTGCAAGGTCATTGTTTCTAATTGCTGTGTAATATTCCATGGTATAAATGTACCACAGTTTTTGGATCCATGCCCAGCCATAAATAGAAGACCCACTCCCTGAAAGGACCAGTGACAATCATATTATTGATACCTCCAGGGTCTGCCTATTAAGTATAATTTTCCCTTTTTTTTTTAATTTTTTTTTATTCTTTTTTCTTAGAGCAGCAGTTCTTAACACGTAATATGAGAGGCGCCCAACGGTCTTCACAATAATACCGGACGCTACTGCCACTTCACTCTCTTCCCGTGTTCCCCATGGAGTCTTCCAGGGGCCACATGTCAGAAAATGAATGCAGCCGCAGCCCTCAGAGCCCAGTTGCCTTCTCTCAAGCCAGACATAAGAGATTTGCAAAAGCACAAAACAATGCCACTCTTTTCACTATATTTTCTGCATAGAAAAACTGTTACTTTTTAGGAGCAGTGGTGTGACCCAGAGGTAGCACAACCCAGGTCCAGGTTCAATCCCCAGCTCCGGAAAAACAAAAATAAATTCAAAAATAAGTTAGTTATGCTAACATATAATAAGTTTATATAGCACAGTGGCACACATCTGTAATCCCATCTACTTAGGAAGCTGAGGCAGGAGGATCACAAGTTAGAGGACAGGGCCAGCCACTTAGCAACTCAGTGAGACCCTACCTCAAAATAAAAAAATAAACAAATAAATGAAAGGGACTGGGAATGTAGCTCAGTGATACAGCACTTCTGGGTTCAGTCTCCAGTATTCCTCCCAAATAGGTTTATTAATTTTTAAAAATAGTCTAAATTTTATCAGTATTAAGTTTTTTTTTTAATAAACGAAGAGGGAGAGAGAGCAAGAGTGAGAAAGAGAGATTCACTTTTATTTATTTATTTTTTATTTGGCTTTTGTTGCTCTGACATTTCGTTGTATAGGTGGTGCTGGGGTTGCCAGGCAAGCACTGTAACCGCTGAGCCACCACTCCAAGTTTTGTTTTTGTTTTTTTTCTTAAGAGAGAGATGGACAGTGAGAGAGAGAGAGAAAAGATAATCAATTTTATTTAGTTTTTCATTTGGTTTTTGTTGCTCCGATACTTACTTAGGTATGTGGTGCTGGGGTTTAAACCAGGGTCCTTGCACACGCCAGGCAAGGGCCATCACCACTGAACCACTGCTCCAGCCCCTCAGTATTAAGTTCTAATATGGTAAATATTGACAGATTTGCCACTAAAACAAGCTTTGGGGGTCATTTTTTTTTTTTTGCTTTGTTTTGTTTTAGGAGTGCAAAGGGTCGGAGGCCAGAATGTGAGAATTTGTTGCTTACAATATCAGAGCCAGCAAATAGCTATCGAGCATCTACCACTGGCCCAGTGCTGAGGCCACAGTGGTGCAAAGGTAAACCTTGTCCTATTTCAAAAATAAATCAATGGAAAAATTATGTGCGTTCTGCACTCTCAGAAACTGATGCTGCTTCTCTGGGCCTCAGTTTCCCTTTCTAGGCCGTGTGTGGTCCAGATTATAAGCACAGAATTAGAGCCAGACTGCTGGGGTCAAAGCCCAGCTGTACCACCTCTAGCCAATCACCCTCCCTGGCCTCAGGTACAATCTCTCTGGGAAGACATGAAGTCCTTTCTGCCTCAGGGCCTTTGCTGATGCTGTTTGCTGCCTTGAATATTCTGTGTCCTCCCATACCTTCCACAAACATATCTTCCCAGGGCTGGCTCCTTCTCATCCTCTCTGAGGGCCAGTTCAAAATGTCATGTCTGACCACAAGATCTAAAATCTCCCCTGGTGGGCTGGAGTGGTGGCTCAGCGGTTAGAGCACTTGCATGGCATGCTCAAGGACCCAGGTTCAAACCCCAGCACCAGATACACAACTGTCAGAGAAACAAAAACCAGATGAATAAAATTACCCCCAGGTCATACTCTTTCTTCCATAAAGCTTTACTATTTTCTAAATATCTTGTTCACTTATTAGTTTATTGAACTGTCTGTCTGCTGTCTCTAGAACGGGCACACTACAAGGGCAGAGATTAGGTCTCTACATCAGAGGGACTTGAACTCAAGTTCTGTTGGGCCAGATTTGCCATGTGACCTTGGGTAAATCATTTCCCTCTCTGATCCTCAGTTTCCTCACCTGGAAAATGGGGATAACAATTCCACTTCGTTTTGTGTTCAATGAGAGCATATGAATAGCACTTGGTATATAGATTTCACTAACAACTGCAAAGTAGTAGTGTTGTTGTTGTCTTTTCAGGTTCTGATGCTGTGGGATTGTCAAAGCTACAGGAGCTTTTAAATCTCTTGACGTTAGGATCTTACAACACAGCAGTCAAGCATGCTGTTTGGGGGAGTAAGTTCAGTGGTAGAGCTCTTGCCTGCATGTGCAAGGCCCTAGCTTCCATTTTCAGAAAAGTCTCTGGAGTTAAGCATATTCAACTTCAAATCCAAGTTTCATTCCCTAACTTGCTGTGTGATCTTGGGTCAGTCTCTTCATCTCTCTAAATTTACTCCATTCAAACCTGGGGTAATTTCTATCCCATAGGGTTGCTAGGAAGACTGAACATACGTGATAAAGAACCTCAGCTCTGGATTCAGACGGAACTGGGTTTGACTCCCACTTATTATATTGGGAATCTTGAGTGAGGATTTCACTTCTTTGGCTTTTTTTTTGCCTTTGTTGTTGTTGCTTGTTTGTTTTGAGACAGGATCTTACTCTGCAGCTCAGGCTGGCCTCGAACCTCTGGGTTCAAGTGATCCACTTGCCTCAGCTCCCTGAGTAGCTGGGACTATGGCGTGCACCACCACACGCAGCTGCGTTCGCCTCTTCAGGTGTGCGTCTTCATCTACAACCCTACCACGCTGAAGGAACCGCTGCTAGCGGTTCAGGAGAAAAGACTATTTTGTTACTATTCTTAAAGAGTTCCAAACTGGGATTCTAAGAGATAAAACACGGTATATAAAGTGCTTGGGAAAATCCCTGGCAATAATGGACACACAGCAAATCCTGTCTGAACAAATCAGTTAGCAGCCAACTGAAATGCGTTGTCTTCATCTCAACACATCATCACTGGTACTGGGTACTGCCATGGGGGGGTGTCAAGATTACACTGATCAATCAGGTGGCCATTCACATCTCAGGGGTTTGAATTTGCACATCTTTGATTTCCATGATTGAGTGAATGGTGTGAGCTACCAGGAAGGACTTCCAGCCCCAGTCCCCACCTACCTGCTGTTGAGGTGGTCCTGGCAGGAGCGCACCTCATCTGAGCTGGGGTGACCCCCTTCCACTAGCTCCTGGACTGTGTGGTTCACATCCAGGACACGGCCCATCAGACTGTTCATCTCCTGGTCCAGGCTCTCGAATCTGAAGAAGCAGGATGGAGGTGCTCAGAGGCCTGGACCTCAAGGCCCTGCCCACTTATTGGCTTGTATGAAACTGCCTTCTCCGGGTTCTTCTCCCAGCTCTCCAGCCTCACTGCTCAGGCTTTTTTGCTGGCTGCTTAAATATTGGATTCCTTATGGAATCTGCCCCCCCCCCCGCTTTCCCTCCCACCTCCCAGAGCCATCTCACCCATCCCCATAGGCTCCATCCGAAGCCTGAATTCATGACCCCACGTCTTACCCTCTGCCTCAACTTCCTTCCACTGTGAACCTGTCTCCAACCTTAAAACCTGCGCTGGCCCAGGCCTGTCCCCTGCCCTCTGAGACCCCAACCTAGATGCCTCTCTGAGTTCCCAGACACCCCTCACTCCCTCCTACCCTCCCTCTACATGGCAGCCTGGAAGATCCTTTTAAATTGGGCATGGTCCTCCCTTACTTAATTGGGCAAGGAGCAGGCCTGTGTTCCCAGCAACACCCAGCACAGGAGCTGGAGAGGCGCAGCCGTTGCATGCATGGATGGATGGACAAGAAGCTGAGAGAGACAGGTGCAGAGCAAGAACAGGCATTGTTCACCCACTAGTTGAACACTCATGACTAGGTTGCCAACAGACATATCAGTGCATGACTTGTCATGGGAGTGGGGGGAGGGCTATGAAGTGTAAAGCAGGTGAGTGAAGCAAGAATGACAAGGGCTGGAGCTATTTTATTAGCTAGAGAGATGTGCAGGGACAGGGAGTCCCAGGGGTGGGCCAGGTTGGGGTGTCTGTGGAGGTCCTTAGGAGGCTAATTTAATCACAGGTGAATATACACCTTGTGGTAACAATAGCAAATTCACATGGAATGCTCCCTGTACCCCAGGTATTGGCTTAAGTGTTTTATATGTGTTAACTCATTTTCTGTTCAGGACAAGCCTGTGACATAGGTACTAGTATCAGCACCATTTTACAAATGAGCAAACTGGTTCAGAGAGGTTAGACAGGTTACAGAACTGTCACAAGGCTGGTTATGGGTGAAGCTGAGATTGGAATTCTTGGTTCTACCTTAAAGAACATGTGAACTGTGGATCTCAGAGGGGTCCCCACCCCTGAGAAAGGAACCCTGGAGTACCACAAGAGCAGGCTCACCGGTGCTGTACCACCTCGACGTCGTCCAGTGAATCCGGCACACGCATGGCGAGCAACCACTGCTCCTTCTCGCCGATCCACAGCTCACACGCGTGCACTTCACCGAACATGCGGTACACGGCGAGCGCGTCCCGCAGCCACTGGCGCCGGAGAGCGGCCACCTCTGTCACCTCCGCGAACAACTGCTCAGCTTCCACCACGCGCACCTGCAGTGCCACCACCAGAGGTCCGGCCCCGCTGGCGCCCCCCAGTGTTGCTAGCTGGCGCCTCAGGCCGCCCACTGGCCCGCGATGCGCCTCCACCTCCCCGGTGAGAGCGCGGTGCTGGCGCGCCAGGCGGCGGCTGGACGCTTCATCGTGGCCGAAATCGCCGGCGGCTGCAAGGCGGTAAGCGTCGCGAAGCCAGTCCAGGAGTCCGTCGAGGTCGGCGCCGAACTGGTGCAACGCCCGAGCCTCCTGCAGCCGTCGCTCGCGCCGCGCGGCCGCCTCCTCCAGCCGCTGCCAGCGGCGCCGAGCGCTCGCCGCGCGCTCCGCCAGGCCCGCCACGTGCACCGTCTCGGCGCCCGGGCCCACGGTGCCGCCGGCCGCAGCCAGCTCCTCGCCACGCCGCAGGGCCTGCTGCAGCAGCGCCCGCCGCCCACCCAGCTCGCCCTGCAGGATCTTGTGCTGCGCTAGCAGGCGCGCGGTGCTGGACAGGTCGTGTGCGCCTCCCGCCGTGCCAGCCGCGCTGCCGCCGCCTCCGCCTCCCGCGGCCTCCAGGAGGCGCTCCTTGTCTCGCGCCCAGCTCTCTGCCTCCTCCAGCTCCTGCAGCAGCGCCCAGAGGCTTCGTGAGGCCTCCAGCTCCGCGCGCCGCCGCGCCGCCTGCTCCTGCAGCTCCGCCAGACAGCCGTGCACGTGGTTCACGCGATTGCAGATGACCTGCGGGTCGCAGGGCTGGTATCCTGGGCCAGGAGAAGGGAAAGATCCCACATCAGGAACAAGACCAAGGGAAGATGGTGCTGGCTACTTACCGTGTCTTTGGCTTGATTTCATCAGAGGCCAGGTCACATGTCCCTTCTTCCAAGCGTCCTTTCTTGATACCCCAGGGTTGGAGCAAGTACCTCCTCTGGACCCTCAGGCTTCTCTGCTCCCCCCACCCCAGCCTGACTACTCTGGGCTGCCATTACCTGCTTGGTCTCCCACACTGGTTGGAAACTCCCTGAGGGCAGGGCCAGAGCTTTCTTGAGTCACGGGGCATCCCCACCACTGTCCAGCACAGAGTGGAGCCCAGAGTTGCAGCCTAGGGTGACATATGGCTGAATGATGCATGGATTCAGAGCATCTCAGACTTGTATATTAGAGTGTAAATTGTGTTTTAATAGGAGCTGGGTCAAAGGAAAAGTACCTGCTCTTAAACCATGTTTCTGGGTTCTCTCTCTGTCTCTCTGTTGTGTTATCTAAACCCATTGATGACCTGAACTTTCTTCTTTTCTCAAACATTTCACCTTCCTCCTGAATCTCTGGTTTGTAACTAGACAACTCTGAAATTTATTCAATGAGCCATAGCCAGCATTTCTTTAGTGGATTAAAATAGAAAAAATAGACAAAATCAGAATTCAACACACGATGTAAGGGGAAGTACTATATTGTCACCACCATTATCCCCTGTACCAATCATCATCATCATTGGTACAGGGAATTGAACCACTGAGCTACATCTCCAGTCCTATTTATTTATTTATTCATTCATTCATTTTTAAATTTTGAGACAAGGTCTCACTAAGTTGCTGAGGCTGATCTTGAACTTGCAATCCTCTTACCTCGGCACCCCAAGTTCCTGGAATTACAAGTGTGTGCCACCATGCCTGGTTAGTACTGTATTATTTTACAAAGTGTGTGTGTGTGTGTGTGTGTGTGTGTGTGTGTGTGTGTATGTGAACTCCAGGTCATAAGGTAGGTGTATTTCTTACTGGGTCAAAAGAGGATGGGAGATAGTGCTATAGATGGAATGCAGGATTTCTGTAGTTCTGGACATTCACTGACATTGACAAATGTCAAGGCATCCAACAGAATAACAGTTGAAACAACACAGTTTCCATGTATCCAGCCCTTGTCAGTTAATCCTCACAGCCATCCTATGGGACCAGTATCATCACCACTGGCCCCGTTTTATAGACAGGGAAAGTGAGTCTCAGATAGGAAAAACAGCTTGCTGAGGACCAGCTAACAAGTGGCCAATCAGGAGATCACACTGGACAGCGCTGCCTCCAGTCGCCCTGACAGCACACACTCCACAGTGACCCTTTGCTGCCACCTTGCTGCTACTGGTTGTCTCCAGCAGCTGGAATGTCACAAGGAGAATGACAGAGGGAGTCTCCTGGTACAAATATTCCTTACAGGAAGAGAAGGTCCCACAGCCTCCCCTGGGGGTGTGATGTGGGTGAGCCAAGATGGGGATGTCTGATCCTGGGCTTGGAAGGAAACCTCAGTGTTTCCTCTGAGGATTGACATGGCCCCATGAGGGTTAGAAACTGCCATCATCCTGCAAACTCTGGAACCTGGACCTCAGGTTCCTCATCAGTGAGTAAGAAAAAAAAAAAGCATCCCTGACTGCTGTCAGCATTCGCAGTGGGCTGATGAGTACCAGAAATTTCACAGAATGCTCTCACGCAAGGCCATTCTGTGATGGTAGGGAGTAGGACAAAACCAAGGTCACACCTGGCCACAGACAAAACCAAGGTCACTGAGAAAGACACAAAAATGACCACACACCCCTTGTCCCACTAAGGTGAGTTAAGTATTCCTCCCACTGTCAAGATAAGATGATTAAGATGCTTGGTCATGTAATTTGCCCATGTCCTGACAGCATCCTGTTCACAGCAAAACACACTGTATTGAATCATCCCCCAAGTCACCTAGCCCAAGCCCAGATCCTCCCAACAAGCACCTTATAGCACTCTTGCTGAGATGCCCAGGGTTTCCCATGGTGTATGAAAAGACCCAACATGGAACCTTCTAGAGCCAGTCTTGGTTTTGCCTATCAGTACCCATCCCCTCTCCCAGTAAGGAGGTCCCATTCTGCTCTTTCTCAGTCCAAGTCTTTGGCTGATCCCATGATGATTGGCTGAGCAATGGGGATAGAATACACTGGGCCAATGGAAACTTTCCTTGGACCTTTTGCTAGAACAATTGGGAAAAAGGGGCCTCTGGGGTCTGTTAAGTTATTGTGATATGGATGTAGGACTGAATAATCCCAAATTTACAGCACAAAGGGAGGGACTGACCAATGGTGACACCAATACAGACAATAGAGACAGAGAGGGATGGAGGCTTAAAATCATTACAAACCATTCCTGGGTTCTGAAGCACAACTATCCCGCTGCATATTTTAGTTACCTAAGTTTATACCCTCCTCATCACCCCATAAGCCAATTGAATTGCATTTCTATCACTTGCTGCTCAACAGGCTCTAACTATACATTATCTTACACAGTTTTCCTGCTGTTTGTTTTGCAGTGCTGCAGACCAAACCCAGGGCTTTGAGCATTCTACCACTGAACCACACCTCCAGCCCCTTACACATATTTTTTAAAAAATGGTATTCATTGAGATCAGGTTATAAAGGGCCTAGCACATACATGCTCGGCAAATGTGTGCTATTATTGTAGAATATCAAAGCAAAAAGATTTGAGTAGTGGCCCAATGTCCCACTCAGGGTACTAATCTCCACCGCATGATTTTCCTAATGGAGTGTGATCCTAGTCCCCATTCAGGTGCTCACTCACGCTTTCCTTCGATGTCTCAGAAGTCATTATTGATTCTATTAGCAACAGTCTTGAAAGTCTCCATCCCATATCCATCCCCAGACTCACCCTGCAGCTGGGAAAAGCGCAGGGCTGCAGCATTGAGAGCCTCCACCCGCTCGCTCTGGGCTGTGATGTCTGCCTCCAGCAGTCCGTGCTTCTGCAACAGGTCGTCTGCCTCCACCAGGTGCTGCCCACACTCCCGGGACAGCAGTTGAGCCTACAGGTGGGGCAGCACTGAACACACCTCTGCACTGGCCTTGCATTGGCCCTCCCTCATGGCCAGTGCCAGCCCTCAGCAGCCCAATACCATTGTTCAGAACTCTCATCTCTGTCTCGTTCTCCCCGTCTGTTATTCCCTGTCTCTTTCTCGATGCTTCCATCTCTGTGGAAGTTCCATCTCAGTGCCTCCTCTCTGCTTTCATTTCTCTCTCTCCGTTTCTCTCTGCTTCTCTGTGTCTCTCTATGTCTCTACTCCTACCTCTCTTTGTCTCTTTGCCTTTATCTCCCTCTGCTTCCATCGTTCCTCTATATATCCATTTATCTCTGGCAGGTATTTCTCTTTCTCAAGTTGATTCCATCTTCTCATTCACCATTGTCTTCCCTTCTGGCCCTGGATCTCTCTTTACCTCTGATTTCTTTCTTTTTCTCCCAAACTGTCACTATCTTCCTCTGAATTAATGTCTCTGTCCCCGCATTGCTTCATCTTTTTTTTTTTAAAGAGAGAGGGACAGTGAGAGAGACAGAGAAAGAGACAAACAACTTTATTTAGTTTTTCACATGGCCTTAGTTGCTCCAACACTCAGTTGTGTACGTGGTGCTGGGGTTTGAACCCGGGTCCTCGTGCTTGCCAGGCAAGCACCGAAACCGCTGAGCCAGCGCTCCAGCCCATTGCTTCATCTTTGTATCTCTGTGTTTTAATACCTGTCCATCTCTGTTTCTCTCTCTCTCTCTCTCTCTCACTTTCTCTCTCTCATTCTTTTTCTAACTCTGTCAACCTCTGATCTTTTACTCTCTCTTGGTCTCCTTGGCTTTCTCCTTATTCCTTTCTGTCTTTCCCTTTCCCCTTCAATTTCCACTTCTTTGTCAATTTTTTCAGGGTCTACACCCCTCCCTGTTCTCCTTGCCCCCATCCCCATCCCTCATCCCCATCCCCCTTGCCCCTGCTCTGATCCTCACCTGCATTTCCTCCATCCAGTCCACCATGTAGACCATCTCCTGGAAGACCTTCTGCAGGGCCAGGTTCTGCTCAAGCCGGGTCCTCCGGGCACCTACCAGCCCAGTCAGCAGGGCCCACTGACGCAGGACACTGTCGCGCTGGGCTGCCACTCTCCGGGCATCATAGTAACCTTCGGCTGCCAATGCCTGAGCCAGTTCTGCCACACCCTGCACCCGCTCCTCATAGGCTGCAATGTCTGCCTCAATAGCTTCATGCTTCTTCATGGCTGCCTCCACTGCTGGCAACTCATACCCAAAGTTGTCCTGGAGCAGTGTAGGCCATAGAATCTCAAATGTGCTGCCTCAGCAATCCACCTGTCACCTTGACCCTAAGTTATCTTGGGATCTCTCCCCTCCGTCACCCTAGAGGGACCATGTCTGCCCATACCATTACCCTAGAAACCAGCCCACCTTTCCCAGTTACCCTGGAGACCAGCCCTCCCCTCCCCAGTTACCCTGAAATTCAGTTTCACTTACCCTTCTAACCTGGAGACCAATCCCACCCACCCCTGTTACATTTCTAACCCTTAACTTGTTATCCAGGAAACAGAAACTATGTTTGCATTGTCCTGAGACTGAGGATCAGGACCACCCTATTCTATTACTTAGAAAATCAATTATACCCTCCTAAGTTACCCTGAACTCCAGATGCAACCTCTTTGCTCACTCAAGAGCTGTGTTACACACACCTCTTGTTTCTAAAGAGAAAAATTCTGCCTTTCTAGTTACCCTGCAGATCAGACCCACCCATCTCACCCACCAATCACTTAGAACTCCCTGCCTACCTTCATTTGTCACCTAGGAGACTAATTCAGCCATTTCCTGTTGCTTAGGAAATTAAGTCTCCCTTTCTAGTCTCAGGGACATCATCCCTACTCTCTCTCCCTTTCCCCCGGAGCCAAGCCCTATGCCCATACCTGTGAGACCAGGCGCTGGTTCTCATTCAGCCAGCTCTCCCTCATGGCCACCTTGTGGTCGAACCTCTGGGCCAGGAGTTCTAGCTTCTCTTGTCGGATCAGCTCAGACCGTAGGGCAGCCTCCCGTTCATGTTCTGCTTTCTCCAGCTGGCCCCACGCCTAGAGGAGACAAGAGGAAGCAGTTGAATTCCAACAGCTCCCTAAAATTTAATGGACCTTGCTTCTCTGTCTGGGGCCACTCATAATATATTTGGCACTTTTATGAAATTAGAAAAAAAGACATTTCTTCCTCATGATACTACTGCTGGAAAATTGTCAGAATAATAGTCAATCCATGATGTCTATAAAGCATGGCTCCCTTGAGCAATGCATAACCTATACAATTGCAAAAAGCAATTTTGTTTCTTTACTGCATCCTCAACCTCACCTTGTCAATATCCCAGATGCCACAGCCCTCCCGAGGCACAAAGAGACGACGGTTACAGGCACGCAGTTTGCTCTGGATGCTGAAGAGCAGTACCTCCAGGTTCCCTTTCTCCTGAAATCTGAAGGGGTATGAGCTCAGGAGCCTTGTCCTGATGCCTCTATCTGCCACCCCCATCCTGTGCTGGGTCTCACTTGACAGGCTTCTCCAGTGTGCAATAGGCCGTAAAAGCCTGAAGCTGTTGTTGCACCCCACTCAGCGAGTTGGCAAACTTCTGGTTGCTGATGAGGCCCACGGTGCGGTGGATCCAAGCAAGCAGCTCAGCTGCCAGCTCCTCGTAGCGCTCTATGATCTTTCCCACCTCCAACACCTGGTCCAGGACCTGACCCAGCAAAGGAGGCTCAGGTCAGCCTCATTCACATGCCTCCAGCTGATTTCCAGGGCTCCATCCATCCCATTCATTGGCTCCTCATACCTTCCCAATCCGCTTCCCCTCAACAGCCAGAGCCTTCATCTTGGAGAAGTAGTGGTAGAAAGAGACTACATAGGTGATGATGGACTTCTCATCTGGAGCCTCCATGTTCACATCTGATGGGGGTAAGGGAGAATAGGAGAGCATGACAATGACTCTTGCTAGTTGTGTGATCTTGGGCAAAACAAATTCTCTTTTCCTTAGTATCTGCCCAATGGAGGTCTGCGTCATAGGATTAAATAGTGCCTGATATATATAAGCCATAGAGAAATTATCTGTAATTATTTCTTGAACACACCATTCTCCCTTCTACCTCAGTACTTTTGCACATGTTGTTCTCACTAATGGCCTGCAATAGCATTCTCTCTTCTGTTTGCCTAACTTCTACTCAGGGCTCAACTCAAATTTCCTCAAACAAGTCACCCCATTATCTCTCAGAACATCTTATCATTCCCTTCCCAGGAGACATCACAAGTTATAATTGGACAGGAACTAGACCTGACTTTCTTTTCTTTTTTTTTTTTTTAGAGAGAGAGAGAGAGAGAGAGTGGATCAATTTCCACTTATCTTTTTCTTAAGCATGGTTCCTACATAACATGCAATGGGAGCTCAATAAATATTCACTAATTATCAAATGGTGAATGAGGTTTAAAATCAAGGACTTTCACTTTGGAGGCAGCATGCACTTGAATCTCAGCAACCGACTTACTCACTGTATGTCCTTAGAAAATGGACCTAATTTCTCTGAGCCTCCATTTCCCCACTGTAATCCCACTGTTATAGTAAGGATAATCATGGTTTCTGCCTCCTCAGACCACCATGAATAATCAAAAGAACAGACTGGCACAAAAGGGGCACTCATTTAAACTTACTCATTTAATGAACATTTTTCTTGTCCCTTATTCTTTTACTTTTCTTTTGTTTTGTTTTGGTACCAGGGAATGAACACAGAGGCACTTAACCACTGAGCCACATCCCCAGCCCTTTATTTTATTTTTTATTTTGATACAGCAACTTGCTAAGTTGCTTAGGGCCTCACTAAGTTGATGAGGCTGGCTTTGAACTTGTGATCCTTCTGCTTCAGCCTCCTAAGCCACTGGGATTACAGGTATGCACCACCTTGCCTGGTCACTGTCCCTTATCCTTTACCACCTCATGAAACTGACATCCATTAGCACTTATTATGTGCCAGGCACTGAGCACAGAATACAGCTACCAGAGGCAGGGTAGGGGACCCATTGAGACCATGAATTCTGGGGTTATCAAGCCCTGATTACATGACACCAGAAAAGTGACTTCATTTCTCTGAGTCCTCAATTCTCCCTGACCAGGCAGGGTAAGGATGAAAGAGAACAGTTTTTATAATATATCCAGCCTATGCTTGGCACACAGTAGATGCTCAGAAAAAAGGGAACAGCTATTATTTCAGATGTGGGGGATTGGTTTTGGGAGTGACCATAGATTGGGAATGAGGCTGAAGTTAGGGATGGAGATGAAGATAGACTATAGATGGAGAAAGAGGTGAGCAATGGATGAGACTAGAAATGGGGTTGAATATGGGAATAGGAATGGAGTTGGAGTTGAAGATGCGTTTGAGGAAGGGGACAATGTTGAGGAGGGGGTGGCATTAAGAATGTGAATGGGCTGCAGATGGTGTTGGGTTTGCAGCTGGGGTTGGGGAAAAGGGAGATTTGGGCTGGGGGAGATGATTGAGGATGGGGTTAGGTAGGAAATTGGTAATAGGGAGGAGCCAGGCATGGTGCACACCTATAATTCCAATGACTTGGGAGGCTGAGGCAGGAGGATCACAAGTTGGTGGCCAACCTCAGCTACTTAGTGAGACCCTAAGCAACTTATTGAGACCCTGATTTAAAGTTTCAAAAAAAGGGGCAGGTGGCTGGGGATGTCACTCAGTGCTTAACCATCCCTGGGTTCAGTCTCCAGTACCAAAAAAAAAAGTGGGGTTATAGGGAAAAGAGGTTAGTTAGGATTTGGATGGGGATGGGGTTGGGGTTGAGAAGAGAGAGAGAGAGAGAGAGAGATGTGGTCATGGTAAGGGGAGAGAGTAGATAAGGAAGGAGAGGGATTGGGGAGGGAGATGGATTTCTAATGGTCTTAGGATTTGGGATGGTGTTGGAGTGGGATGGACTAAGTCTGAGATAGTCGTGGAGTTGAGAGTCCTCCAAAGAAGCCTGGGCTAGGGTCCTGCAGGGCTCACCTTCAGGGTCCAGCAGACGAGCCAGCCCCAGGTGCTGCTCAGCTGTGCGGAAGGCTCTCTGCAGGTTGTAGTTGGCGTTGGATTTGGTGAGTTTGCTGAAGTCCACGAGATCAGGCCTGGGAAGGGACACAGAATGGGCAGGCAGCAGGCAGGCCAGGGCCAGTGTTCAAGCAAGCAAAAAGCATCCTTGTGTGAGCCCCACCCAGGGAGAGGGGCAGGAGTGGGCACACCCAGGAAAGGGGAAAGCAGTGCACGCTGGTGTTACACTCTGCTGCATGTACCTCTGCGTGTGTGCACGTGTGTGCATTTGTCACTAGACACATGTGAGCCAGCCTGCTTTCACAGATTTGTGGTGGGTCAGCCCATGTGCTCTTGGAAGAAATGAGCCCATGCGGCTCCTGCATGCATGCATCTCTATGAGATGACCCAATAATACAAGTGTGCACAGCCCTGATGTGTATCATGTGATGGCACACATACATGTGATGCACACATGTCTACTTGGGTATATTAATATATAATATTTTTTAAAGAGAGAGAGAGAGAAAGAGAGAATCAATTTTATGTATTTTTTCATCTAGCCTTTGTTTCTCCACACTTAGTTGTGTACATGGTGCTGGGGTTCAAACCCATGTTGTCGTGCATGCCAGGCAAGCGCTCCAACTGCTGAGCCACCGCTCCAGCCCATTAGTGTACAATATTGTGTAGTGATTTAAAGTGTGAGGTCTGGAGCTAGCCCATTGGTGTGCAAGCCCCAGCTTGGTCACATCCTGACTGACACCTGGGCAAATGCCTCATTTCCCTGTGCCTTGGTTTCCTCATTTGCATAATAGGGATAATAATAGCAAATGCCTTGTGCGGTCATTGAATATTAAATAACTTAGTGAAAAGCACCAGAACAATAGACAGTGCTTAGGAAATGTTGCTGGTGTTGGTGTGACCCAAGCTGTAGCTTGTGAGTTTCCATTGGGATGGAGAAGTGGGATCTGGGCCTTCCCATGCATAGCAGTATGTGTATGTGGGAGAGATGAGGGTTTGAATGAACAAGCACCCAGCAGGAAAAGCTGAGCACTGGCTTCTGCCATACCTGAGCAAGTCCCTCCCAGCCCCTGGGCCTCAGTTTCCCCAATCTGTCATGTGGATGATCATGATGTGGGTGTAATTTTTATGGGTGCCTGACCCTCAGTCAATTTGAATATCTGAGTATGTGGGGAGCCAGGACAGGGGACTCTGGAGGGCCCCTTGAAGAGGGACTTTCTGAAGGGGGAGGCACTGCATACACATCAGAGTGGACCCTTCACAGCAGCATGAGCTCCTCACCCTGGGACACTTAAGCTGCAGGTTCTGGCTGTGTGTGTGTGTTGGGGGGGGCAACTGCATGTGCATGCACACGTCTGTGCAAGAACACATGAGTCCTTGCGTGAACAGGGTATGTGGCCTGGACAGGAGAGGGGGGTGGTGTACGCCTGTGTGGAAATGTGGGCGGCAAGTACATAAAGGGAAACAAATGTGCATGCACGTGTAGAGGTGAAGGGACAGGACCTCTATAAACACACAGGTACAGCTGTGTGACAGCTGCGGGGATGCAGGGTAGAGGGCAGGGCAGGGGAGGGCGGCGCTCCCTGGCCAGGTGGTACCTGTGCCGATGGATGAGGGCATTGAAGGCCAAGCCATCCCGCCAGCTGGTGGTGAAATTCTGGATGTTCACCTCAGGGTAACTGGCAGTGAGGAGAGGAACAAAACAGAGATGGAAAGAGTCAGGAGGGAGGGAGGAAGGATGTGGAAAGACGGATGGATGGACACATAGACAGACGGATAGATAAGATGGATGGGAAGAGCTGGGGAGATGAACAAAGGCAGGAGAAGAGAGAAAGAGGCAAAGGGAAGTAAGGAGAGGGAAGAGGGAGAGAGAAAGGCAAAGACAGAGATGTGGAGGGAACGGAGGGAAGGAGAGAGGAAGGGGGTGCAATGGGTATAAGGGAAAGCAGAGATATAGAAAAAGACAGACAGACAGACAGAAACAAATGGCATCACAAGACAGACAGCCCAGAGGATAAGATTCAAACAAAGGCCACCTTCATCCCGTGCTGCCCCTGCCACCTCCCTCCTGGGGCTGCTCTCCAGAGGGCACTTGAGTTTCAGGTCATGTCCCTCCCCGCAGAGCAGAGAGCTGGGGCCTACAGGGACATCCCCACTAGAGCCTGCACCCCACCCCCATCTCCCACACTGAAGCTGCCCAGGACCTGGAACTTTTTGGCCCAGGCTACCAGAGCCCTAGCAGGTGCCCTCCTAAGAGGACGGGCAGCTGCTTCATGGGGGCTGGGTGGCCAGAGCTTGTACATAGGGCTGCAGATCCACACAGGTTCCTGTGAAATCTCTAGAGGCACAGGATGAGAAGTGACAGGGATCAGAGAGAAGACGTCAGGATGTGGACAGCCCACCACTTCCCAGTATTGCTCTCTAAGGAGTCTGGGAGTTCTGTGCTTGAATGTGGCCTTCTAGCTTGTTTGGCAAGTTCAGAGAAGTAGACATCATTTATTTACCAGTTCATTAATCTCAGATGTCAATTTCAACACTGAGGTGAAATTAATCTCTCGTCTAGAAGGAACCCCAAAGGCCCACCTGTCCCTGAGGAGGCGGAGCTTACCCAGATGTCTTCATCTGGCACCAGAGAAGCAGAGCATCCTTGGCTGAGCGCGTCTCTCGGTTGTCCTCAGTCTCGATTTTGATGACTTGAATCTGGGAGGATACAAAAAATGGCTACTAGGGCCTGCAGGGAGGGGGCCTGGCAACAAAGGAGAAGATGGGGAAGCTCCAGATGGGAGGGGTTGGGGTTCAGAAGTATGAGGGTGAGTTCTGGGTGGGCCAGAACATCCTCAGTTGTGGGGAGGTAGTGGTGGGTTTCCGTCTCTGTGTCCAGGGAAGCTTCTAAACTGAGTGTTTGGGCCTCTGACGACCTGAGCCACCATCTTCTTCCACTTAAGCTAGTGTTGTGGCCTCCACGCTGATCTCACTGGCCTTGTGCCACTGTCTGCCCCACATGGCAGGGAGAGGGACCCTGTGAACACTCAGGTCAGATCACCTGCTCCTCTCAATACCCCCAGTGGCTCTATTTCACTCAGGGTAAAAGTGAAAGTCCTCATTCAGCCTAGGACCCCATCCTCAACAGCTTCACCCCATCCGGAACACAAGTGTCCTTTTTGCCAAATCACCAATTTCCCTCAACCTTGGTGCCTTCGCGCCAGCTCTTCACTGCCTGGAAATCCTTTCCCCAGATCTCTTCCTAAGGCTTCTGTTTTGTTTGTTTGCCGTTTGTTTTATTTTTTTCTTTTTTGCAGAATTAGGTATTGACCCCAGGGTCTCACACATGGTAGGCAAGCGGTCTACCACTAACTATATCCCCAGCCCTTTCATCTTATTTCGAGACAAGGTCTCACTGACTTGCCCAGGCCACCCTTGAACTTGTGATACTGAGTTGCCTCAGCACCTGGCTCTCCCTCAGGTCTTTACTAAAATATCACCTGCTCCGTGAGGCTCTGCCTGTCACTTGGTTTCAAATCTCAACACACATCCAAGCCCCATTGCCTTCCTCCGCCACTGTTACCTCCGTATCACCACCCACACATTTCATCTACTCATTAGGGTTACTGTCACACACACCCCCCGCCCACAGGGTAAAAGCTCCAGGGCCGCAGCAATGTTGATCTATTTCGCTCACTGCTGCATCCTACTCCACTAGCATTTGATAAAGCTCCAGTGGCTCTAGAATGGGTCTAGAGCCTCAGGTGGGTATTTAAGAAATGACTTTGGCATGTGGGCTCCAAGCGAGAGAACCAAGAGCCTTCCAAGGGGGGTTCCAGACCCTACTGCAGGGCTCTTTCCACCAGTCTCATTCCCTAGTTCCATCTGTACTGGAGACATCCGTACCTGTCTCCAGCCCCTGTCTGTCCATCCCCAGGATCCAGGGGCCTACTAGATGCCCTCCCCAACCTGATATCCTGGATCCACAATTACCATGTTCCAAACAGGCCTTAGTACCTTCCCCAAACCTGCCCCACCTTCCTGGTCCTGTCCCAAGCAGCCTCAACATCCCCCAGTCCCCAGACCAAAGCTCTGAGTTTGCCACTGGACCCCCCCCCATGGCCTGTCCACTCCATCTTCTGAGTGTGCTCCCACCTTCCCCTCTTAACTTCCCTATACCCCACTTTGGTCTAACTCTAATTTCCTCCCTGGTCTCTTGGCCACCAACTTGGGTGACCATCTCCAATCCAAATGAATCTTTCTACTTTTTAATTGGTGCGATATAGTTTTATGTAAAGAAGGGGTTTGTTGCTACACTTTCATTCATGCACACATTAGAATAATTTTGTTGAGGGCCAAATACCTCCCCAGCATAAACTTCCTCTTGCCCCTATCCCCCATTCTCCCCCTCCCTGGTCCAGATGAATCTTTCTAAATCTGATTGTGCATCTCTCCTTGATAAAACCCTCCAATCTCTCCCTATCTCAGACAGAATAAAACTCAAACCACTATCACAAATCACCAATCCTCTTGATCTCATTTCCTCCGCCTCCCCCTTGCTCCTACTCTCTAGCCACACTGCTCTTCTGAACTTCCAACATGCCAAGCTATTCCCACCTCAGAGCCTTTCCATCTGCTGTGCTCCGTGCTTGGAACGCCTTCTCCCTTCATTTTTTCTTACTTTTTTCTGGTACTGGGAACTGAACCCAGGGGTGCTCTACCACTGAGCCACATCCCCAGCCTTTTCTATTTATTTATTTATTTATTTTTGAGACAGGGCCTCCCTAAATTGTCCAGGTTGGCATCAAACTTGTGATCCTCCTGCCTCAAGCCTCCTGAGTTGCTGGGATTACAGGTGTGTGCCACCATGCCTGGCATTCCCTTCACCTTATGTCATTCACCCCCTGGTTTCTCAGACAGCACTTTTCTGACCGTGTCTAGAATCACAATACCACCAACTGGAATTTTATATTTCTTTTTCTTCTTTTTAGTAATCTATTATCTTCTGCAAAACTTTTTAAAATTCTCCTCTGCCTAGTGCTCTCTCTTCCTAGGTTTGTCTTGTTTATCTATTTGTGTATTTGTTTATTGTATGTCTCCCTTATTAAAATGTAAGCTCCATAAAAGCAGAAGCACTGTCTTTTTCTTTCTGCACTTCAGCAAGATTGTGTGGATCTGAATTATCTCCAATACCAGGTTATATGTGACTTTGAGTACGCTACTTCACCTATCAGTTGCCTCACTGGTAAAATGGAGTAATAAATAGTACCTAATTTATGGGTTGCTGTGTGAATTAAATGTCAAGTGCTTAGCACGGTTCCTAGAACAAAGCAAACAATATAGAAATGATGATCATAGCGACCGGGTGGTAATGACAATCATTTTTTCATTATCTTCATCCCCACCACCTGGAACACATTAAAAATGTTTTGGAAGGAAGGGAGGGATGGGTGAATGCGACCCACCGTGGGGACCAGACTGGGCGGGGGTTACTTAGGGATCACCTGGAAGCGCAGGATGATGGTCCAAACCAATCCCAGCGTCAGTCGGTGATTCCCGTCCACGATGTCATGCGAGCCCACGTTTTCCAGGTGCACACGCTGCTCCTTCAGGAACTGCAGAGCCTTGTCCACGTTCTCCAGCGAGTGGATCCTCATGCGGCCACGCGTGGGCCTCGGCTAAGGCAGCAGGGCCGGCGCCAATGAGGACCTGGCCAAGAGCAACCTGCCCTCGGCCCCGCCCCTCGTGCAGCCCCGCCCACGGTGCTCAGGACCAGGCCACGCCCCTTCAGGCTTGTCTGAGATCCAGACCCCAATACCCCTAAACAACTCCTTGCTTGAGGCTGGAGCCGTGACTCAGTGGTTGGAGCGCTTCCCTGGCATGAGTGAGGCCCCAGATTCGAAACCCAGCACCATACAGACAGCTGAGTGTAAGAACAATGAAAATAAGATGAAAAACTAAATAAAGTTGATTCCCTCTCTCTCTCTGAAAAAAGAAAAAAAAATTAAAAAGATCTCGTTCCATTAACAGAATGCTCTAGGGACCTGAATGCTCTAGGGGACGTTTTTGAGTCACTTACTTTCAGGCCCTATTCAAATTACTGACCTCATCTCTTCCACTGAGGCTCCTCCAAACTGATAGCCACACACCTCATAGTGAAGCCCTGCCCCTTCCATTGGATTTCTGCATCAATTCACAAGATTTGCCACTAATCCCATGGTCACACCCCTCACTGCCTCCCTTTCAGGCCCCTGCCTAGAGCTACCCGTTACAGCCAGGCCCGACGGAGTCCAGGACTCTTCCAGTTTTGTGTATCTCAGTTCCTTCCACCCACATATGTTCCTGTATGGCTATGACCCTCAACACTGCAAGCTCCAGGCTCTAGTCCTTCAATTAATCTCTACCTACTCTTTGAGATGAAACCCCATTCAATTCCAGAAATTCAACTCCAACCCATACAACAAGCCAAGCCCATCGAATACGGTCTGAACCCCCAGACCCTCGGGACCTAGGTCTCACCCTGCCTCCAGCTTAGAACCCCCAACCGCGTACACTGACACTCTGCAACTGAGTCCTGCTGGTTTTATAGCCTTGCAAACTAATAACCCTAGCGGTGACTGATAACAAAACTCCTTCTTCGTCACTACCCCACTCTCTCCAATGGATCCCAACCTCCGCCAGCAAGGCCCACTCCTTGCAACTGGGTGCTGCCCTGAACCACTGCCAGCTAATTCAACAGGATCCTGCTTCAATTCTAAACCACACACGCAGGCTCCTCTAAACCAAGCTCCACCCCTGAGTCACGGCCCCACCTATCCGAATAAAGGGACGTCTTACCCACAGGACCCTTCCACCGAGTTCTGCCAGTCCCTTAACTAGGCCACTAATTAGAATCAGCCCTTCCAGCGATGCCCAAACCCCACCGCGAGACCCCAGGGCCACCCTCTTTCCCCAACCCTTCAGGTCCCCTCACCAGCTGCTCCCCAGACAGCACTTCCAGAAGCCGCGTGAGCACAAAGCCATCCCTGAGGTCCGCGTAGAGGTCTCCAATTTGGCAGCCCACGCGGGCGAGGTGCGAGTTCACCCACTTGGTGAAGGTTTTCTTCTGCACCGCCTCTCGCTCATCTGGAGAACAGACCTTGATGAGCCCTCTCCCCACCGTGGGCTTCCTGCCACCTTCTCTCCACCCCTCCACCCCAGGCAAATCCTGTTCAGGCCCAAGTCTTAGCACACTCAGCTCCTCCAACCCTCTGCTGCCCACCTGGCAAAAGGGACCCTGTCCTTCAACGTTTTCATGAGTTATCACTTCCACAGGAAGCCTGCCCTGTTTGCTCCCCTAGTTGGCTCTACCCATTCATTCATTCATTCATTCACATGTGAGTAGCCATTCTATTCCTAGCATTGTATTCACAGAACTTACCCTAGTGGGGGCACAGACAAAACAGGAGGGCACACTGTGGAGCCATGGAGGGTTCAAGGAGGGGGAGGCTATTATGGTTTAGATATGAGGTGTTCCCCAAAAGCTCCTGTGAGGCAGTGCAAGAAAGTTCAGAGGTGAAGTGATTGGGTAGTGAGAGCCTTGACCTAATCTGTGCTGGATGCACCGATACGAATTCACTGGGTTTAACTGTAGGCCCATCGGCTGCGGCTGGAAGAAGCAGGTCGCTGGGGATTTATATTTCACCCTGAGGAGCAGAGTTCACCCTCTCTACTGCCTGATTGCCCATGTTCTTAGCTGCTTCCTCCTCCATGCACTTCCCCCATGATGTGCTGCCTCACCTAGGCCCAGAGCTGGGAGTTGGCCTTCTATGGACTGAGGCCTCTGAAACCTTGAGCCCAAAATTAGCTTTCCCCCCTCTATGTTGCTCTTGTCAGGTCTTTGGTCACAGTGATGAAAATAGCAGGGTGTTTCAAGCATTTCTGTGGTTGCTGTGTGGAGAACAGATCAGAGGACAAGAAGGGCAGTCAGAAGCCCAGGATGAAGACTGGGGAAGGGGCCTAGGAGAGAGAGGATGAGACTGGGCCAGGGCAGAAACTGTGGGAATGGGATGAGGAGGTATATTGGAGAGTCGATTAGACATTAAAAGTAAGATAGCAACTGATGCGCTGTGGAAAGTGAAGACAAAGTAGGAATATGCTGGGGCTGGAGCAGCAGCTCGGCTGTTATAGCATTTGTTTGGCATGCGCGAAGGACACTGGTTTGAACCCCACAACGAAGTGTCAAAATCCACATCAAAAATCCACAAAAAAATAACAAAATCCACATAAAAAACTAAAACAAATTAATTCTCAGGATCTGGTTAAGTTGCTTAGGGCCTCCCTAAGTTGCTGACTTTGAACTTGTGTCCTCCTGCCTCAGCCTCGTGAGCTGCTGGGATTACAGGCGTGTGACACCATGTCTGGCCCTCACTTGGTTCTAAACCTAGGAAGACCTTGAAATGCGAACGTGAAGGAGTAGCGGCATATGCCTATAATTCCAGTGGGGCAGGAGGATTACAAGTTCAAAGCTGGCCTCAGCAACTTAGTGAGGCCCTAAGCAACTTAGGGAAACCCTGTCTCAAAATTACAAATAGAAAATAGCTGGGGATATAGCTCAGGGGGAAAATGCCCCTGAGTTCAATTCTAGTACCATAAAAATACATTTTTTTTAAAGAGAGAGGGACAGTGAGAGAGACAGAGAAAGAGAGAAACAACTTTATTTAGTTTTTCACATGGCCTTAGTTGCTCTAACACTTAGTTGTGTATGTGGTGCTGGGGTTTGAACCCCGGTCCTCGTGCTTGCCAGGCAAGCACCAAAACCACTGAGCCACCGCTCCAGCCCATAAAAATACATTTTTTAAAAAAATTGCTACCTGGCTTTCCTCTTTCTCACCTGATTCCTAGTAGCTGAAATACCAAGATCCACAGAACACAAGATGGAAGGTACATGGAAATCACATTAACTTCCTTGCTAGAGTCTTCCTGACAGAGGGGCTGCTGGTTTTAGGATCATCCAGGAGGGAGGAATAAGCTTGTCTCCATTGTAACACTGTATTGTTGAGCCTATTTGTTATAACAATGTAGCATACATAATTGCTGGTAAAATTTCATATTAAACAATAGTAGTCACATTTTTTTTAGTTTCCTATCAGTGCAGGAATAAAGATGTGCATTTCCAGTCTACTTCCTTTTTCAACCATTTGAAATCTTTGAAATCTCTTAACAATTACCTTTTTTTTTTTTTTTTTTTTTTTGGTACCAGGGATTGAACCCAAGGGCACTTAATCTTTTAACCACTGAGTCACATCCCCCTCCCTTTTATATTTTATTTTGAAACAGGGTCTCACTAAGTCACTAAGTTGCTTAGGGCTTCACTAAGTTGCTGAGGCTGGCTTTGAACTTGTGATCCTCTTGTCTCAGCGTCCTGAGGAGCTGGGATTACAGACCTGTGCCACCACTGCACCTGACCCTGAAATATATCTTTTGTTACACCTGTAGGAATTTTACACTGGTGTAGAAACTATACATTGACTGTTCTGGATTTTTTGTTGTTGTTGTTATTGTTGTTGTAGTTTGGTTTGGTTTTTTGACAGAAAAGGCATTGAGTGAGGTATTTGTTACTGTGATTTCTTCCTTTTTTTTTCTTTTTAACTCATCTGTATGACTTGAGTACTATGTTTCTATTCAAAAGCCTTGCTGAGTTACTCTCTTACTCTTATTTCAAGCAGCCAAGGCTAGTGCCAAACAGCAGATTCCAGCTAATCGTGAAGCTGAAGTGGAACCATCCCGAGTACCAGAAAGAGAACAAATGGATTCAGGCTTGCCTCTACTGATGGCCAGCTACAACATCTCAGGTCATCATCTCCCCTCTCCAGGCCTCTGTCTTCACTTTTGTATAAAGAGGGGTTTAGGAAAGATCTGGATTTTTTTTTAAGAGAGAGAGAGAGAGGAAAGAGATAATCAACTTTATTTATTTTTTTCATCTGGCCTTTGTTTCTCTGACCTTTAGTTGTATATGTGGTGCTGGGGTTCGAACTGGGTCCTCGTACATGCCAGGCAAGTGCTCCAACCACTGAGCCACTGCTCCAGCCCCAAGATCTGGATTTTTCAATGGGTTCTGGGATAACGTGGGTGCTCGGTATCTGAAGCTTGAAGGATCTAGATCCCTGACAAAAATTTTTTGCTATATAATTTTTTTTTAAGACTACCCATGGGTTGGAGCAATGGCTCAGTGGTTGTGGCGCTTGCCTGGCATGCACAAGGATGCAGATTCAAGCCCCAGCACCACATGCACGGTAAAGTGTCGAAGCAGCAAAGACCACATGAAAAACTAAATAAAATTGATTCCCCCTCTCTCTCTCTCTCTCTCACTGTTCCTCTCTCTTAAAAAAAAAAAAAAAAAAAAAAAAGCTACCCAAAGAAAATCAATTGAAACCTCTCTGGAACCACCTGGATGAAGTGTTCATGAAGGGTGGAAGTTTGAGGTGTTGGTCCTTGTGATCACACTCTTATTAGCATGGATTAGGGGTCAACAGTGGAGATGCCAGCCAGGTGCAGTTTCACATGCCTGTAATCCTAGCAGCTTGAGAGGCTGAGGCAGGAGGATCACAAGTTCGAGGCCAGCCTAAGCAACTTAGCAAGACCCTGTCTCAAAAGAATAAATAAAAAGGGCTGGGGATATGGCTCAGTAGTTAAACACCCCTGGGTTTAATTTCTGGTACAAAAAAAAAGAGCATAGATGCCCCCGGAAACCGGACAGGGCATGTTCATTGAAAGAACTAGTGTCTTCCAAAAGGGGGCAGCAAACATACAGCTCCAAGACAGCAGCCCCCCAGGCGTGGAGGCCCAGTGTTGCCATACCATGAGAAGAAGCCAAAAATCTGTATTTTTTTAGGAAAAGAGAAAACATATTTTTAAATCTTGGCAACTGCTGCACATTTTTACAAAACACAGTGGAAGAGGGCAAATACATGAGTCTCAGAGCGCCTTTCCAACCTAAGATGATGTTGAACTGTCACTGTGTGGTGTGTTTGGCTACTGTGTGGGGTCTTCTGTTTGTCCCTCAGGTGCCACCTCCACCCTTGTGCACTGGGGCCCAGGAAGGCTGGCCAGTGGGCTGGTATGAACGGGCCCCGGTGTTCAGAGTCTTCCAGTTGGGTTTGTCCAGCCGGACTTTAAAGAAAAGATAAGAGGTCAAGGAATTTTTATTCCTTCCTGCACCCTTCCTGCCTGACCGAATTCTACCAGTGCCTACATACCGAGCTGGGCCTGAGTGGACACCTCCCTCCTCTTCTACCACCCCCCTCCCTGCCCCATCCCCCAGGGATCTCCCTGGCCCATCCCTCTGTAAATAGTCCCTTCATCAAGCTCATTAAATGCTCCTCGATTCCGCCATGTGGGGGAGGCCATATCTTCCTGTCAGAACCCTAACTGATACAGTTACCTTCAGGTTGTCAAGACTCCAGGACAAATGACAATTCTCCTATTTTTGCCATTACACTCACATTGAGTGCTGTGGCGATCAACAATCACAAGGAAAATAGATTTCCTTAGAATAAGACTTTCATTTATTCATGTAGTTAATTCTTTGAGACTTTCACAAAGCAAAGGAATAACTATTCTCTCATCCATTCCTGGCTAAAGGGGAAAAGATAAAGACGTAAGATGTAAAATCATGCGCTTGCCTATATCACTCTGGAGAAAGTTAGGATATGAAGAATGCCAACTAGGTACAAATGTGGGGATATCATACCTGCTGGGAAGTACAGACTGGGACAGCCACTCAAAAAGATACCTGACACTCCTAGGTCAAACAGCATTACAGCATACCCCCAGGAGCCAGCAATGTGACCACTTGTGCACACGTTTCCAATGACTTTCCTCACAAGCAGCCCTGTGAGCATGTTCAGTGAGGACTATCTGTTGCGGGGAAGAGGTTCAAGGTTGGAGGCAGCCTGGCTGTTCGTCACTGGGAATGGATCAAATGTTGTGAGTGTACACCATGGTCCCTGCTGTGGTCTGAATATAGTTTAAACTCTCTGAAACTCATGTTGAAGTCTGGTCCCCGATGCAATAGTGTTGAGAGGCGGTGGGGCCTTTAAGACATGATTAAGCTCTAAAGAAAGACTATTGCCCTGCCAGGCCAACGGCACACATCTATAATCCTAGACTCAGGAGGCTGAGGCAGGAGGATTCCAAGTTCAAAGCCAGCCTCCACAACTTAGCGTGGCCCTAAGCAACTTAGTGAGACCCTGTCTCAAATAAGGGCTAGGGATGTGGTTCAGTGGTTAAGCACGCCTGGGTCCAATCCCTAGTACAAAAACAAAAAAAGAGAGATCACTGCTTTTCTTGAGGAAGTGAATTCTCATTCTCTGGAGAATAGAGTAGTTACGGAGAGTTCAGGCTATGAAGCAAGACTGCTCTCATATTTTGTGCTTTATCTTTTTCCCATGTGCTTTCTTGCCCCTCTGATCTGCCACCACGTCATGATGCAGCAAGAGGCCGGCACCAGAAGCTGAACAGGTGCAGGCACCTGAACTTGAACTTCCAGCCTCCAGACCATGACCTAAAGAACCCTCCATTCTTCGTAAATACTCAGTCCAGACATTCTGCTATAGCAAAGGAAAATGGAGCAGAACAGGCCCCACATAGTATTCATACGTGGTGGATCAGATCAACTCATGGATCCACATGGATGAATCCTAGGGCTCAGCACTGAATAGAAAATAACAGAAAGTATGTAATCCAGAATGTGCTCAAATTTCCATCAGCTACCAAAGCCTGTATGCACAAACCCCTTGAATGTACTGTCCCCAGATTTATGACAAGGTGACATTGCACTTCAGCAGAGAAAGGACAGTCTTCAATAAATTAACTGAGTCAACTAGTTATCCACACGGGAGAAAAATGAACTTTGACCCATATGGCACACACTAATGAGCTTATCATCTAAATGTAAAAGGAATACAATAAAACTTAGGAAAAAACATGATAGAATACCTACCCATGACCTTGGAGTAGGCAAAGATTTCTTTCTTTCCTTTCCTTTTTTTGTTTATTTGTTTTACTTTTTATTTTTATTTATTTATTTTCTTGTAGTGATGGGAACAGAACTCAGGGCCTTACACATGCTAGGCAAGTGCTCTATAATTTAGCTACACCCCCAACCTAGAAATAATAATTTAAACTGCATTAAAATCAAGAAATTTTGCTTATCAAAATTAAGAGAGTGAGGGACTGGAGCAGTGGCTTGGTGGTTATGGCACTTGCCTGGCATGTGCAAGTACACGAGTTCAAATCCCAGCACCAGGTACACAATGAAGTGTGCAACACACATTTTGCAAAATCATCCTCATGCAAAGGAAAGAAGTTACATTATTGTGCCTATGCGTGTGTGCATGGATAGTTAGCTTTTTAAAATTATAATAGCAAAGATTCAGAATGGCAGGAAAAGATTAGGTAAAGAGTATACATTATTTCCACAAATGACCTCTTTCTTTTTATTTTTTATATTTTAACATTTTTTCTTTTTTTTTTAAAGAGGGGACAGAGAGAGACAGAGAGAGAGAGAAAGAGAGCAGCAATTTTTATTTAGTTTTTCATGTAAATTTCATTCCTCGAACACTTTGTTGTGTATGTGGTGCTGAGGTTTGAACTCGTGTACTAACATATGCCAGGCAAGCACCGTAACTGCCGAGCCACCGCTCCAGCCCCTTAACACTTTTTTATTAAGAAATTTAGTTATTGTACAATCAAAAATGCATCCAAAGCAACAATATGATATGTATATATTCTTTTTTTTTTAAGATAGAAGGACACTGAGAGAGAGAGAGAGAGAGAGAAAATCAAGTTTTATTTTGTTTTTCGCGTGGCTTTCATTGTGTACGTGGGTGCTGGGGTTTGAACCGGCGTCCTTGTGCATGCCGAGCAAGTACTGTAACTGCCAAGCCACTGTTCCAGCCCAATTAAATTGGATTTACCCCCTAGATCCCATCCTATTCTCCTACCCTTTTCCCTCCCGACCTCTTTCTTTCTTTCTTTCCTTTTTAAAGAGAGGACAGTGAGAGAGAGAGAGAATCAATTTTATTTAGTTTTTTTCATGGACTTTTGCTGCTCAGACACTTCATTGTGTATGTGGTGCTGGGGTTTGAACCCGCATGCTTGTGCATGTAAGGCAAGCACCATAACCGCTAAGCCACTGCTCCAGCCCACCGCCCCCCTACCTCTTTCTTTTTAACCAGCATTCATATTGTGTTATCAGCTTTCCTTCACTAGAACAAAATAATCAAATTATTAAGAGAAAAGGTTTAGTTTGGATCATGTTGTTTGGGGGGTTTTGGGGGGGGTTTTTAAGAGGGGAAGAGGGGCTGGAGCATTGGCTCAGCAGTTAAGGCGCTTGCCTGGCATGTGTGAGGACCTGGTTCAAACTCCAGCACCATGTACACATTGAAGCGTCAGAGCAATGAGAAAGTCAAATGAAAAACTAAACAAAATCGATTCTCTCTTTTTCTCTCTCATTGTCCCTCTCTCTCTGTTTAAAAAAAAAAAAAAACAATACAAACGGTTGCCTGTAGGGGAGAAGGAATCAGGATGAGAGATAAGAAGAAAAGAATAAATGATTAAATATAGAGGAGAGGGACCTCACACAGACCAATGATGAAGCAGAGCTACAAACTGGAACTCTCTGAACATGAAGTTCAAATAATGTTTCCAAACATCTTCAGGCAAGACGGTGTGGTAGAGGATTCAGATCCAAGCTTTGCCTTAGTTTCAGTAGAGAAAACCCACAGGAGAGAAGTGGGCAAAGAGATGGAAAAGAAACGCCCTGGGGGCTGGGGGTGTGGTCAGCCGTAGGGCCCCTGCCTAGCACACTTGAGGTCCCGGTTCCATCCCAGCTCCAAACATGAAAGACAGAGGGGCAGGGGCGGGGGAGAAGGAGAGAGAGAAAAGGAAACACGGGTAAGAAGGAACGAAAGGCGCAGTAGTGTCCACATCATGCCTGCATTTTGAGCAGCAAGCTGGTTCCGGGAGGGGGGTGGCACAGGAAAGAGGTTGTGGAGCCAGTGCTGCTGGGGCTGTGGTTTGGGTCTGGCGTTCCTCTGCACCTGTTTTACCTTCAGAGTGATATGAGAGCTTCAGGCATAGGAGATTTAAACAGTGTGTATTTGAGAAAACTGTACTACAATTGTTTAAGTGAACCCAGGCAGTGTATAGGGGGTAAAATTCCTTAAAGGGAATCCCTACATTTCCCTGGGCTAGATGCTCTCTGAAGCATAGGTCTAAGATGTGAAGACTCCTTGATTCTTATCTTACCACATCCCACCTGCACCTAAACGCCATAGCCCCTGAGCCCTGCAAAGCCTTTAAGATCTGGTTCCCACTGGCTCCCTTCCTGTCCTTTACTCCACACTTACAGCTGCCTCTCTCACACCACTCCCAGCTTCTATGTATGCCATTCCTTCTGCCTAAATTATTCTTCCACTGTCCACTCCAGAGTCCACTCCTAACCATCCCTGACATCTCAACCAAGGCATCTCCTCCTTCAGGAAGCCCTCCTGCATTTTCTAGTCTGGATCAGGTACCTTCTCTGGGCTCCTACACTTCCTGGCTCCCCATCATAGCCCTCTGCCTGTGCCTCCCCCATCCCAACACTGATCCCTCTGGTCATTATTGGCTGGGTCTAAGTCAGTTCCCTCTGGACTGAGGATCTGTAAAGGCAGGACCAATGCTGGCTGATGAATACCATGTTCCTGCTATTGTCCATCATGGGCCAGGTACAGAGTAGGCACAGACTAATAAATTCTATAATTGTAAATTTACATGTTCCTACACTTTTAGGGTTCTTAGTGTCTAAAAGTATAATTCCAAGTTTCCATGACTATATGTTTATAGCAGTCTAGGTTTCTAGATCAGAAAATGCTGGCAGTCCACGGGCTGAATCTGGTTCATTCTTTGTGGCACATAATTTTATTTTTTAATTGGGAAATTTTGTATCAGTATGAGAGCTAACTTTGGACCCATATGTTCTCATGACCAGAGCTGGTGACCAGGGCCCCGTTGACCAGGGCCCCTGGTCTACTAACTCATGTATGTTACTAACTTCCCCAGAGGACTTTGAGTTTGACACCCTTGCTCAAAACCTTAGAAAATTTAAGAACTGGGGCTGGAGCGGTGGCTCAGCGGTTTCGGCACTTGCCTGGCAAGCACGAGGACCTGGGTTCAAACCCCAGCACCACATACACAGCTGAGTGTTGGAGCAACTAAAGCCATGTGAAAAACTAAATAAGGTTGTTTCTCTCTTTCTCTGTCTCTCTCACTGTCCCTCTCTCTTTAAAAAAAAAAAAAAAAAAGAAAATTTAAGAACCTTAGTACAATTAGACCTCCTTATCCATGAATTCTACCAACCAGGGATTGAAAATACCAGAAAAAAAACTGCATCTATCCCGAACATCTACAGAACTTTTTCTCTTGCCATTATTCTCGAGACTATATGTAGTCTAAGAACTAAAATGACAAGAAAATGTAGCTCTGAGTTACATTCTCAGCCCTTTTTATTTTATTTTGAGACAGGATCTTACTAAATTACTAACTTTGGCCTCCAACATTGGATCATCCTGCCCCAGCCTACTATGTCACTGGAATTACAGGCATGTGCCAATGCACCTAGCTACAGTTTGGGTTTTTAAGTCTTTAAGATCCTAGATCCAAAGATTAAAATTTCTAAGCTCTGTGAAATTTCTAAGCTCTGTCACTATAAGGTTCTCTATTTCCAAGGGTCTCAATCTCTAAAGGTTTCACTTTTGAAGAATCTCTAAGTATGACATTCCAAAGTCAACAATTCTGCATTTGAGAATCCCAAGGAGACTGATTACAAGGTCTCCTATTTTGAGGAGTTCTAAGGTTGTGCCGAAACATACAGCAGCCATGAGCCACAAGTGGCTATTTAAATGTAAATTAACTAAAGCTAAATAAAATATAAAACCGCCCCTCAAGTAGCACCGGCCACATTTCAAGTGCTCAAGCCATAATACTGTAGTTACTACTCAGACACCACAGACACACAACGCTACCATCATCGTGGAAAGTTCTATCGCACACAGCAGACTGCGGACTCAACTGCTAAGTGCAGCTCTCTTCCACCCTCCTAGCCATCAAGGCTCCCAGACACTAAGCAGCACAGATGCCAGCCCAGCAGCCCCTTCCCATTTCACTCCCCTCTGCCCACCTGCCCTCCTCCAGTTACCTGCCAAGGCCTTGATCCTTGAGCACTCAAAGAGCGAAGCGGCTGCTGTGGAGGCAGCTGGTGCTTCCCGCTCCCATCCCCGATCTGGACTCTCCCAGCGAGATGCAGGGTTGTTGTTATTGGAGGCAGGCAGGCCTTCCATATTGTCCACTTCCCCTGGAACTTGCGCCATTGGGGAAGATGAGGCCTGGGGATGGGGAGAAGCAGGTGAGGACACAGAGCCCCCTTTTTCTTTCTGTTTCTTTGTTTTGGGTGTGATACTAGTTATTCAGCCTAGGAGCACTTTACCACTGAAATACAGCCTCAGCCCTTTTTATTTTTTTATTTTGAGACAGGATCTCATTAAGTTGCTGTGACTGGCCTGCACCTTGCAGTCTTCCTGCCTCAGCCTCTCAAATTGCTGGGATTATAGACATAAGCCACCAAACAGACTCAAAGGATTCCTTTTTCTTTTTTTCTTTATTTTGGTACTGAGGATTGAACTCAGGGGCACTCACCCACTGAGACACATCCCCAGACATTTTTATTTTATTTTTATTTTGAGACAGGCTCTTACTAAATTGCTTAGGGCCTCACTAAATTGCTGAGGCTGGCTTTGAACTTTCAATCCTCCTTCCTCCCAAGCCACTGGGATTACAGGCAGGCACCAGGGTGCCCCACAAGGATTTCTTTTTTTTTTTTTTTTTAAAGAGAGAGGGAAATAAGAGAGGGAGAGAGAGAAGGATGGAAAGAATTTAATTTGGTTCTTCTTGTGGCTTTCATTGCTCTGAAGCTTCATAATGAACATGGTGCTGGATTCAAACTCGAGTACTCCCATGCTCGAGGCAGGCGCTATAACAGCTGAGCCACTGCTCCAGCCCCAAGGATTCCCTTCTAATAGAGAGACTAACTTCACTTCACAGGACTGTTAATGAAGTACTTGACTTCATGCCTGGCAGAGGGCAGAGGCTCAGCTATGTCACTGCTATTATTATTAGACCAGCACCATTGTTATCAACAGAACTCTATAAAGCAGTAATAATAACAATGGACGTTTATCAAGCATTTACCCTGTGCTCAGGACTTTATGTTTTCTCTTATTTAATTCTCACACATTCAATTCCCTAGTGATCAGTTTTCATTAGGCCCATTGTGCAGAGGAGGAAAATGAGGTACAGAGGGATCAATGTGTTTGCCCAAGTAACATAGCCAGTAAATAGTTAGAATTCAAACACAGGCACTGTGATAGAATGTGCCAGTGGCCCTAATTCTTCATCTTGAAGCCACGCCCTTTGCCATTTAACCTTTCAGTCTTTGCTTAGGACAGAAAACCTATGTATTGAGGATCATAGCCCAGCCCTTGGCTCTGGGATTGACCATATGACTTGCTTTGGCCAACAGAAGGGGGTGGCACAGCTACTGTGCCAGTTCTGAGCCTCACTCAAGAAATCTTACATGCTTCTGCTTGTGCTTGGCTGTGGCCAGGAGAAAAACACTGCTGGGCTAGACCAGGTCCAAGGCCACAGCCATGCCAGCCAAGGCCAACTAGGGGAGTCCCCTACAGTGTCCCCAACCTGTGAATGCACCCAGCAGAAACCAGAAGAAGTGCTCAGCTTGGCATAGCCTAAGTCATTGAGCTCAGACTCAATGGCTAAATAAATGCTTAGTGTTTTAGGATGCTGAGATTAGGGGTGATGTGTTAAGAATCATTATTGTGGGAATAAACAACTGACATTGTCCAACTTTGGAGTTATTCTCTAGAATATTGCTGGATTATAAACACAAAATTGAGAGAGGTGGGTGATATCAGGTACATCTCCACCCTCCTGGACCTCAGGCCTGGGGACTGAACCCAGGTGCATTTTACCACTGGGTTACATTCCAAGCCCTTTTTAAATTTTGAGACAAATCTTGAAACGTTTCTTGGGCTGGTCTCAAACGTCCAGTCCTCCTGCCTCAAACTCCTGAGTTGCTGAGATTTCAGGACTTGGTCTTAGTGCTGGGCTTCTGACCCACTAGATTTCAGGAGGGCAGCCAGGGCCTGCATTTTCAGTGTGGTAGAGATTACTCCTTTTGGTGAGCACACCAAAATTCATTGTTATTCTTCTCTTCTTCCATGGAAAGTTGTAAGTGGGCACATACCTACCCACCACCTGTACGACCTTGGCCAAGTCACTTCCCCTCTCTGGGCTTCTGTTTGTCCATCTTTGAAAATCCTAGGAGTGTTTAAAGATGAAATGAGTTAATAATGGATGGAACATAATACCTGGTACACAGTAAGCCCTCACTACATGTTTCTCCCTCTTCTTTCCCAAAACCTCACCCATGGTGCTGAGGATGGAATACAGGGCTTCCCACATACTAGAAAAACAGCCTACCACCAGCCTACTCTTTCTCTCCATCCTCTGGTCACATATCTTAGCAGGTTCAAGTGCCTGTTCTGGAGGTGGACAGAAATTAGTTCTATCCTGCTTTAATCTCTCTGTGTCTTTAACTTGGCCTCTCTGTGCCTCAGTTTCCTTCCCCATTAAACCGGGGTCACAACTGTTTCCTCAATGATGGTTGGGGATGGGGAAGCACTTAGCACTTTGTGAGCTCACTGTCAGGCCTGGAGAGCAGCTCTGGCCTTTACCTGGGGATTGAATGGAGAAGGAAGAGAGAAGGCAAGAGGGGAGGTGGGAAGAGCGGTCCTGCCGGGCCCCAGCAAAGGCCGGATCCCTGCAGAGCTCTGGGGTGGGGTCGGGTAGGATCGGATTATTTAACCCTTCCACAGCCGCGCCTCTCTGGCGGTCCAGTCACTGTGCCCAAAAAAGCGAGGGGGAGTGGGGGGGGGGGCCTGGGAAGGACCAGGCCCCAGCGAAGACCCATGCATAGTGCGGAGGCTGGACTAGGTTGGGGGTTAGGGGCTCGTTTTTTCCTCCATCCCCTGCCTCCACCCAACTAGGGAGACCCCAGGAGATCAGGCCCTGTCCAAGGCGCCGCGGAGGATGCTCAGGCAGGTGGAGAGATTCTGGGGATGGGCCACGGCCGCAACGCCGCTCACCTGAGCCCGCGGCCGCGGTGATGCTGTCCCCGCTGCTTGCTGCGCCGGACAGCCTTGCCTGTCGGCGTCCGCGGCCGGGCCCGGCCCGGCTCTGCTCTGCCCCGCCGGCCCGCGGCTTCGCCAGATCCGCATGCGCCGCTGCTGCCGCCGCCGCCGCTGCGCCTTCCCCCAGCTCGCGCCGCCGCCGCGCTCCGCTCGCCCCCGGACCCCTCCCGCCGCGGGCCCCGCCGCCTGGGCCGCCTGCAGCACGGTTCCCCGCACTGGCACACACCGGGCCTCTCCTTAAACACTCGAGAGCGCCGACGGAGCGTCACGCACAGTCCACACTCGCACGCTGCCACACACACCGGGTCACTTGCAACGTCACAAACACACTCTCCACATCCACACACTCACGATGTCGCTCCCTCCTCACGTGGAGTCACACAGGGTCACATCTTCAAACTGTCACACGAATTCACACACGCACTGTTCCGTTCTATGACACAGGCACTATGCCACCACCACCAGTGTGGTGGTACACACATCCACGCATGTCACACGCTGTCGCACATTCCCCGGGGCTCACGAGTTGCTACATACGCACACATCATGCACAGCTTCACATACAATTTTACATAGGCACACTTGTCACACCAGTCACCCAGTTACATGAGGTGACACATCTTGCCCTGCTACACATTCACACATCATACAGTTACAAGTCACAAATGGCATCACAGCAACGGTGACACCCACAGCCATATACTCCAATGAGAACACAAAGTCTCAAATATTACACGACATGTGATGTCACACACAGTCACAGTCTACTAGTCACACACTCTATAACTTACCTCACACAAGTCCCACACTCACATATCACACAGGTGACACAGTGTCACCACGAGGTCACAAAACAGCAGCGCCAATGCAGACAGCGCGTGGAGTCAGAGTCACACTGTAACTAACACAAGACTGGCACAAGCTGTCATGCACAATCATGTTTTGTCTGAGGTTACTTAGGGTCACACAGTGCATAGACACCCAGTTCCCCACTCCGTCCTCCCTCAATTCTGCCCTTGTTTGTTGTGGGAGAGCCGGGGCAGCAGAGCCAGAATCACCTCTGCCCGCCAGGTGGAGAAGGGGCGCGAGCCAGGAAAGTCCGAAGGGCGTGGCTCATCGCCCCGCCCTTCCACCGGTGGTTGGAGCGCGGAGCCGGGGCGGGGCGTAACGAGCTCTCTCTGCCCGCCCACTTCCTCGCTTCCTAGCTGGAGGCGTTCCTCCAAGTCTAAAGGGCGGTCCAAGAGGGTGGGGCTAGAAGGTGCTGTCCCGCCCACTTGCGTTTCTCCCCGCCGGAGGCGTGGTCTGCTTGCCTTCCCTGCCCCCACTCTCAGTCCACCAGAGCCGGGGATTAGGCTGACTGGGGCGGAGCCCTCTGAGCTGGCTCCGCCCCGTCCCTCCCACAGAGAAAGGCGGAGAGTGCCGCCTGGAAGTCAGTGGGTTCCCGCGCGTCCTGAGTGCCAGGCCTTGCATATCCAGGACCCCGAAGCATGGCTGTCAAGAAGATCGCGATCTTCGGTGCCACTGGCAGGACCGGGCTCACCACCCTGGCGCAGGCGGTGCAAGCAGGCATGAGCTGGGGCTGGTGGGGGATGTGCATTAGGAAGATAATGTCCTGGGGTTGGAGCAGGGCAGAGGCTGCTTGCGGTCGGTCGTTAGTGCCCCAACCAGGTGTGTGAAGATTTAGGGAGCTAAACAAGTGCCGGGTGGGGGACAGAAAAGGGGGAGACTGTGATACTAGTTTTATGAGTACAAGGCATAGTCATTGGCCCTGGCACCCAGCGACACAGTTGTGTGTAAAAGCAGGGCTCTTATGAAATATTGTGTTAGTGGTGGTTGTTAGCACACCCAGACAGGGTTTACTGAGTTAGCACTGGCTTGCTGCCCAAGCAGCGCTGTTCCCTCTGCACGTGTTAATCCAGGCATAGTTGAGAGGGAACTGGTATTACCCACCTTGAAGAAACCGAGGCCTAGTAATGACTTCCCCAACATATTACTGGTAAGTGGCAGTGCTGGGATTTGAAGCCAGTTCATACTCTCAGGCACCAAAAATGTCCACAGGCTCAGCTTGGACACCAGAGCTGGAATTTAGGAAAGTTGAGGAGGCAGCTTGCTGGGAGCATGTAACAGAAAGAGGTCACAGAGAGTTGCGTGAGTGAACACTTGTGAGCACTAGTCCAAGGAAAGTCACCAAGGGCTGAAAATTCAGAATTGCTCCACGAGAGGGTGCAGGATCCCCTAGCATCTCCCGTCCCTTCAGTCCAGAGTTTATCATCTCCCAGTTGGGCCTGGGACTTCAAGATATAGAGCCCCAGCCCTGCTGGCATTGGTGACTCTGAAGATATTGACTATCTGTGTGTCCCAAAAAAGTGGAGGCCACCCAGATTCTGCTCACACAGAGTCCCAGCCCAGAACTCCCTTGGGATTCTTCTGAAAGTTCCTCCTTAGGCAGGCTGTCCTGCTCTCCAGGGACCTTTCAGGGATCTTGAATTGTGGGGAGGGATACCAGTGAAAATCCATTTGCTGGTCAGCATTTTTAGGGCAGAAGTGGGAAGGAAGAGGGAGAATTGAGAAGTGCTGAGTCACCCTGAATTTCTGGATTTCCGTTAGTGCCTTCACCTTTAATGCCCAATGCCACTGGGGTCTGCTCACCCTCCCTGCTGGTCACATCCAGGACTGCACCCAAGGGAATGAGAACTGGAGCCTAGGGAGGCCCTGTCTTCTCACTGTGGCTCTGAAAGTTCTCTGTGGCCCCCATCAGAAACATGAAGGGCTTGGATGAATTGAGGTTTTTTACCTAAGTCTGATTGCGGCAAGGCCAAGAGTTCTGATAAGCACCAACTGGTGCCGGCCTGCCTGCAATCAGGAGGCCAGCTCTGCCACTTACCATCTGTGTGGCCAAATGCCTTGTCTTCTAGAACTGTGTGCCTAGATATCTGTAAGTGGTCATGAAATTAGTAGTACTTGCCCTGGGACACTTAGGATAATTAAATTAGATACTGTGTGGGGAGTGCTTAGAACCGTAGCCAATGAGTCATTGGTGATTTATAAATACACCTTGATTGATCGAATCCATACTATAGCCTCGATCTGAATTCTGCAGGCTCTGGATCAGATTTGCTTAAGTAAAAATTTTACCTTCTCTACCTATTAGCTGTGTGGCCTTGGCCCAGTTACCTAACACTGTGCCTCGTTTTTCCATCAGAGTAGGCAGGGTAATAGCTTCCTTGTAGAATTTCAATCCTCTGCTTATCAATCTGTAGGTCATAATGGTTTTGAAGTATATTGTCACAATAGTATCAAAATGTATAAATTATTAGCTTTATGAAACTTTTCTTTCTAATATATACATATATATACATATATATATATGTATATATATACAGGCATATGGGTTTGTGTGCACTGGGTAGGGAGTGAAATACATTTTTTTATTGAGGATTGAGATCAAAAAAGTTTTAAAGGGGCATGACCTCTGTAACTTATCCTCATATAGTCAGAGGGAAATTATATGTATTTCTATATGTATATGTATAAATATATTTATAGCAAACATGTGTAATTGTGAATGTTACACCTAAAGAGAGAAGGATAAAGCTTGGGAGGCTGAAGCAGGAAGATTGCAAATTAGCGAGCAGCCTCAGCAGCTAACTTTGCGAAGCCCTAAGCAACTTAGTGAGACCCTGTCTCAAAGTAAAATGTAGGGGCTGGAGCCGCAGCTCAACAGTTATGGCGCTTGCCTGGCATGGGCAAGGATGTGGGTTCAAACCCCAGCACCATGTATGCAACAAAGTGTCAGAGCAACAAAAGCCACATGAAAAACTAGATAAAACTGATTCTTTTTCTCTCTCTCACTGTCCCTCTCTCTCTGTTAAAAAAAATCAATCAATAAATAAGTAAATAAAATTTTAAAAAGGGCTGGGAGGTGCCTCGGTGGTAGAGCACCCTTGGATTAAATATCCAGTACTGCAAAAGAAGAAAAAAGATAGAAAGAAAAGATAAATATGAATTATGCTTAAAAGATTTGTATGTTTGTAATGCTGGGGATCTAAAGAATCCTTTTTAAGAGCACCCCATTTATCCATAGAAGGGATGTAGCACAGCACTTGGCATATCGGAGGAGATTTATGAACGTCGTTACTCATCACTAATGATGTACCACCCACAGAGGCCCTTGTGCTGTGACTGTCAAAGCTCTCATGGTCATGACAATATGTGTCTGGACCTGTTAGGGTTTCTATAACAACTATCTTAACTCTGTGACTTAGAAACAACAGAAATTCACTTTGCACAGTTTTGGAGTTTGGAAGTCCAACATCAAGGCACTGTTGGTGCCTGGTAAGGGCCAGCTGCCTTATATGTGATGCCTCCAGCTGTGTCCTTACATGGTAGAAGGGGTTAGCTAGCTTCCTGGAGTCTCTTTGATATGGGCACAATTCTCATTCATGAGAGCAGAGCCCTAATAACCTCTCAAAGCCCCACTTTCTAGTATCATCAAATTGGTGATTGGGTTTCACCAGATGAATTTGGGGGCAGGGGACACAGACATTCAGACTATAGCATGTTTCTCAAAAATATATGCAGCTGGGCATGGTGACACACACCTGTAACTTGGGAGGCTGAGGCAGGAGGATTGCAAGTTCAAGGCCAGATTCTACAACTTAGTGAGACCCTGTTTCAAAATAAAAAGTAAAAAGGGGCTTCAGATGTAGTTCAGTGGTAGAGTGCCCCTGGGTTCAATAAGCAATACTTTAAAAAAAAAAAAAGATATGCACAATTTACTAGGCTTCATTTTAATCACTACAGGGGCAGTTAGGCAATACCACATTGTGAACCCCCTGCTGCCTGCCAATAGGTGAGAGTGGCAGTTTTTGTGTCATTCCTTTTGGAAAGGGAGTCATGGAGGATGGGAATGCTGGGTGTTGTGATCCTCGTTTCAGAATCCAGGAAGTTGAGGTCTAATCAATGAAGGGGTTGCATGCGGTTCCTCAGCCAGAAAGTGGCACAGCTAGAGTTTGAAGTTGTGTCCACAGGACAACTTAGCCTGCGTTTTCATATTTGTAAAGGGTCAGGGAGATGGCAGATGACACTCCCTAGACCCATAGGGCTCTTGATTTGCTCAAGGTCAGCAGAAGGAGAGCCATGACAGAAGACATGCAAGTGACCGGGGGACCTGGGGAAAGAGGGTCAGGGTGTTCCAGGCAGAGGGGATGACGTGTGCAAAGGCCAGGAGGCAGGAAACAGCATGCTATGTTTGAGGAACTGAAAGAAATGCAGTGGGTGAAGAGGGAGGTGGCTCCAGGGAGAGGAGGAAAGGTCAGATCCTGAGGGCCCTGAGGCTGTGTCACGAGGCTTGTGTTATCTCTTGTGGGCTTTAGGGTCGTGGGAGGAATGGGAGCAGAGACTCTTAGAGATAACTGGAAAGTTGTCACTCCTTGTGGAATACCGATTGGAGGGTGTGGGCCAGGGCATGGGAGCCTAGAGAAGACCACAGAAGGGTTGGGGATTTAGCTCAGTGGCATAGCACTTGCCTAGCACACGCAAGGCCCCGAGTTCGGTCCTCAGGCCTGAAAAAACACCACAGAAGGGACCAGGAATAAGACTCAGGGCTTATCCAGGCCAAAGGATAAAATACTGGGATGATCAAAGGCATGACAACAAACAATCAGATGATGCTTATCTCAGTGTGAGGTTACTATGCTAAACTTTTGGTTCATTTGTGTTGGCTTTGTTTATGCATTTTTTATAACTGCTCTGTAGAGCTATAATTCACATACTACATAATTCACATATATAATTCAGTGGTTCTTAGCTTATTCACAGTGGTGCAAATATTCTCACAATAATTTAGAAAGTTTTGATGCTGGGCACGGTAGTGCATGCCTGTAATCCCAGTGACATGGGATGCTGAGGCAGGAGGACTGCAAGTTCAAAGCCAGTCTCAGTAATTTAGTGAGGCCCTATGCAGTTTAGCAAGACCCTGTCTCAAAATAAAAAAGGCTGGGGATGTGGCTCAGGAGTTGAGCACCCCTGGGTTCAATCCCTGGTACCAAAACAAAACCAAAAAAAGTTGGAACTTTTTTTTAATCACCCTAAAAATAAAACCCACTTTCCTGCCTAACCCCTCTCCCAGCCCTAGGCAGTCACCTACCTACTTCCTGTTTGTATGGATTTACCTATTCTGGATATTTAGTATTAATGGAATGTTGGTTCTTTGTGACTGTCCTTTTTCACTTGGAAAAAAAAATTCTCAAGGTTCATCTGTGTTGTAGCATGGCTGGGTTTGTCATTTCTTTATGTTGCCACATGATCTTGCATTGATCCTTTAAGCAGTTGACGGATGTTCTGAGTAATGCTACTATAAACATTCATGTGCAAGTTTTTGTGTGAAAACATGTTTTCATTTCTCCCTGGCATATATTTAAGAGCTGGGTCATATGATTTCACTACATTTTATCACTTGAAGAACTGCCAGACTGTTCTCCAAAGCAGCTGCATCATTCAGTGTGGCCATCAGCAATGCATGAGGGTTCAGTTCCTCACTCGATCACTGATGTTCATATCCCTCTTTATTATAGCCATCCTGGTGGGTGTGAAGTGTTATCTCTTTGTGGTTTTGATTTGTATTCCATGATGACTAATGCTATTAAACATATTTCTGTGTGCTTATTGGCCATTTGTGCATTTTTTTTAAGACAGATGGACGGTGGTAGAGAAAATCCGTCCCTCAGCTTCTTCCAGGACAATGGATGGACAGTATAGAGTAGCACCATGCTAGACATGAACCCTTTCCGTGCTGCGGGGGGGGGGGGGGGTAAGGTACAGGGGAGGCTCAGTGTGGATTATTTGTGAGAGGGTATGAAGGTTTCACCCTATTTTAACAACTAGCTGGACATCAATGTGGGTGTACCCGCAAAATGTTTGAAGCCTGCCACCCCAGATCAGGAAACCTGGGGGCTGAATTTGGGGCTCACGATACCCTCCAGAGCCCAGCTCCTGGAGCCTGAGTGCCAGCCCCACAAGCCCACTGACCTACCTCTCTGCTCCCTTTGCCCACAGGTTATGAAGTGACTGTGCTGGTTCGGGATGCCTCCAGGCTGCCATCCGAGGGGGCCCAGCCACACCACGTGGTGGTGGGTGATGTTCGGCAGGCCGCCGATGTGGACAAGACCGTAGCCGGCCAGGATGCTGTCATCGTGCTGCTGGGCACTGGCACTGATCTCAGTACTGAGCCTCCCCTCTGCCCACGGCCCTTTCCTGTACCTCGGCCCCCAGCACCACCACCACCCCCGGCCCCACCCCTGCCACCCCTGCCGCCGCCACCACCCACCAATGACTACCACTCTCTATCCCCTCTAAGGTCCCACGACAGTGATGTCCGAGGGCACCCGGAATATTGTGGCAGCCATGAAGGCTCATGGAGTGGACAAGGTCGTGGCCTGCACCTCGGGTGGGTGGTGGGTCATGGAGGTAGAACTGAACTGGAGGGTGGGTCCTGGACAGGAATCCCAGGAGGGCCCTCTGGAAGGTGGCATTGAAGCTGTGCTAAGTTGCCATACTGTGTGCCTTAACCTTGTTGGGTGATGCTGGGGACAGAAGGTAACCAGCATGGTCCTGGACTTGGCCATCACAGGACTCCCAAAAGGAAGAGAGGAGGTAAATGGGTTCATGATCAACCTGACATCACAGATGAACAGGGAGGGATGGAGAAGGGACAGGCATAAAGTCAGGAACAGGCTGAGAGAAGCCTAGGAGGAATATGGGAGCCCAAATGAGACGCAGCCGGAGAGAGGGCAGGGGCATCCCACAGACTTGAGAGAGCATGGATATACACCAGCTTTCTACCCACCCAGAGCTCCCAATTATGGAGAGATGGATATTAAACAAATAGCTGGCCTGAGGGTAGGATGTGGCTCAATGGGCAGAATATTTGCCCAGCATGTAGGAAGTCTCAGTTCTATCCCCAGCACCACAAAATCATAATAATAATAATTTGTCCTGAGTAATGCAAAAGGTCAGAACAATAAATGCTAGCCAGGCATGGTAGCACACACCTGTCATCCCAGTGATTCAGAAGCAGAGGCAGGAGGATCACAAGTTCAAGGTCAGCCTCAGCAACTTAGCCAGACCCTAAGCAACTTATGAGACCCTGTCTCAAAATTTAAAAAAAGGGCTGGAGACTTAGCTCAGTGGTAAAGCACCCCTGGATTCAATCCCCAGTACCAAAATGGGGGGGAAAAAAGAACAATTAATGGTAACAGCATGTATTGAGCACTTAGTAGATGCGAGGTACTATGTGTGCCCCTTAGAGATGAAAGCCATTTAATCGTTGCAAATCTCTGAGAACTTATGCACAAAGTGGCACACAGCGGATGCTCAGCTTTTGTTGTGATTCTTCCTGGTGTAGCTCAGGGAGGTACTGCACAGGAAGGCCAACTGGCTAGATCAGCTAAGTTCACACAGCTGTGGCCGGCAGAGCAGGGAGATGCATCTGGCCACCTGTCTCTGCAGTCCACTACCCTCACCTGTCTCATCTCACAGATTTCGTCCCAGGATGGAAGTGACAGAAAAGAGGGCTGCATGGTGGGAATGATGGTTCTCCAGGCAGCAGGGGTGGCAAGACCAAACACCTGGCAGCTACACCCAGCCAAAGGGCAGGAAGCAAAATCATTTAGAGGGTTTTTTTCCCTTGAAGCTTTTAAATGGAGAAATCCCAGATCTGTAATTTTAGACTGGTCTGCTCAACTTTTTCCTTCTTTTCTTCCTGACTGTGTGTTTGTGTGCACTTGTGCACAAGCAACTTGAGATGAGGTCTCATTCATTGCCAGTTTGGTCTCGAACACCTTCCAGCCTCAGCTTCCCAAATAGTTGGCTCTACGAAGACATGGCACCCCACTTATCTTCCATATTTTAAAGAGAAGGGACAGTGAGAGAGAGAGAGGAAGAATCAATTTTATTTTTCATTTGGCTTTTGTTGTTCCAACACTTCATTGTATAGGTGTTCCTGGGGTTCAAACCTGCATCTTGGGCATGCCAGGCAACCTCCCAAACTACTGAGCCACCGCTTCAGCCCCAGGAGGATTGTTTATTAAGGAGGTTCCTAGGAGGATTAGAAAGAAGCCCAGGGTAAAAGACAGACTGGATATGCGTCTGGCACCTAGAGCCAGAGGCTGTCCTCAGTGCTGAATGAAGAGAGCCTTGCTATGTGGACTTGGGCCCCCACTTCCCTCTGCGAGCCTTGGTTTTCTCACCTGTAAAGAGGGAATCCTGCTGTCCATGAACCAATGAGACAGTCATAATGGCCAGCGATCGAGTTTTACTCTGTGCCAGACCTCATTATAACCATTAGCATTGACTTCAGCACTTTTGCTTTTGGTGCTGGAAGTGGAAACCAGGGCTTTGTGCATGCTAAGCACTTACTCTACTACTGGGCAGCATCGCCATCCCCAACTCCAACTCGTATCATTCCAGTTTGCCCATGAAGAAACAGGCAGCTGGACTGTGGTAGACGGAGATTGAACCTAAACGGGTCCCAAGCTCTTAACCACCTACCAAACGGCTCCTAAAACTTTTAGCATGGTCCAGGCATGGTAGTGCACACCTGTAATCCCAGCACCTTGTGAGGCTGAGGTAGGAGGATCACAGATTCAAAGCCAACCTCAGCAACTTAGGCCTAAGCAATTTAAAGAGACCCTATCTCAAAATAAAAAATAGATAGTGATTGAGATGTGGATTAATGGTTAACTGCCCTTGAGTTCAATCCCTGGTACAAAACAAACAAACAAAAAAGCACCATACCTTTAGCATGGTTGGGATGTGGTTAGTGTCTAAAATGTGAGCTTGTATGATAGCCTGGCCAGGACTACTCAGGGCCTTCAGATATGTTTTAAGCACCTGCAGTGTTCCAGGTTCTTCTAAGAGCTGGGGATGGAGTGGTGAAAATGATAAAGTCCCTGCCTATGAGCTAGATTTCTAGGGGAAGAGGGAAGCAGTATTTTAGGCCCAGGGTGACTTTTTGATGTGAAAGTGGAGGATATTAGTGGGGGAAACCAGGCAGAGTGAAAGGGATTGTGGCTGGGGTGGGGATGCAATTTTAAATAGGATGGTCAGGGAAAGTTGCACTGATAGGTGACCTTGAAGGACAGTGTGCAGGGAACAGAAGGGAGCCATGAGAGGGAATCACACTGGGGCAGAGGGATCCGCAATTCCAAAGGCTGTGGGGTGGAGTGTGGCTGGCACAGAGTAATTAAAAGGGAAAGTGCTGAGTGGTGATGTCAGGGAGCTGATGGGGGCCAGAGCAGGTGGGCCTCACAGGTGAGCATGATGAAGACCTGGCTTTGACCATGAGTGAGATGGGGAACTAGTGGCAGGACCTGATTCAGCTGTGCACAGGCTCCCTCTTGCTGCCAGGAATTGGGGACAGGGGCAAGAAGACCAGGTAAAAACAAAAGGTCACAGTGGATAGGACCGGGTTGGGTGAAAACATGTCAGATTTCGAATTACTCTGACCTGTGGACTGCTCTTATGTGGGGTGTGAGACGCAGGTGGCTGAAATGACCTCATTCTTGTAACTACAAGGCAATGGTAAGTCACTGCAGCATTTTGTCCTGGCACCAAGACAAAGCAGCACAGAATGACCCTGCCCTGTGTTTCTCCCTCAGCCTTTCTGCTATGGGACCCAGCAAAGGTGCCTCCACGACTGCAGGACGTGACTGATGACCACATTCGGATGCACAAGGTGCTTCAGGAGTCGGGCCTGAAATATGTGGCTGTGATGCCACCACATATAGGTGAGTGGGGCCGGGACCCAGTGGCCCTGTCACCGCCAGCTTGTTTCCACCTGTCCTCTGGAGAGATCTGCAGGGCCTTTCCTGGCAAACCTAAAATTGCACATGAGGAGATTCCCAGTCCAGTCAGGTGCAGTGGTGCATGGCTATAATCCCAGTGGCTTAGGGAGGCTGAGACAGGAATCGCAAGTTCAAAGACAGTCTCAGCAACTGAGCAAGACTGGGTGTCAAAGTAAAATACAAAAGGTGCTGGGGGGGGCTGGAGCGGTGGCTTAGCGGTTTCAGTGCTTGCCTGGCAAGCACGAGGACCTGGGTTCAAACCCCAGCACCACGTACACAACTGAGTGTTGGAGCAACTAAGGCTATGTGAAAAACTAAATAAAGTTGTTAAAAAAAAAAAATAAAAAAAAAAAAAGGTGCTGGGGAATGTGGCTAAGTACTTAAACACCCTGGGTTCAATCCCAAGTACAAAAGAAAAAGACAGAGAGAGAGAGATTCCCAGTTCATATTAGGTGCCCCTCCAAAAAAGGAAAATTTAATTGCAAACACTTTCCATCCTTCCCTGCTTTACTTAATCTTCTTTCTGATGTACTGTTATCTCTGCTTAACAAAACCTGAAATGCAGTAATGAAAAACACATTCTTTATTATTGCTATCCCAGTAGTGGGAGGTGACTAGGTTTAATGGGTGGCTTTTTCCTGGAGGTCTCCCTTAGAGGTGTGGTCATATGGTGGCTGGGCCTAGTGGCACATGAAGTCTTCCTCACAGATACATCTGCTGGTTGATGCATATATCAGCTGGACCCCTGCATGTGGCCTCCCCACATGCCCAGGGCTTCCTCAGGCCATGGCAGCTGGGCCCCAGCCAAAGAGTCTCTGGAGGGGGCCTTTTGGAAGTTACATCATCTGTTATGGTCAAAAGTCCCTCAGTGCTGCTTCCACCACACTGTTGATTAGAAGCAATTATCACACTTACCTAGCATGCCCAAGACCCTAGGTTCAATCCCTAGCACCAGAAAACACAAACAAAAGGAAAAAACCTTCAAGTTGTCAGGGCTGACCTGTAATCAAGGACAGGGGATTGAAACCTTACTGCACATAGAAGATACATTCTTTCTTTATCTTAGCACACACTAAATAAGGAGTATGTCTTCCTCATTGGAAGGTCAAGCTTTTTGATGGCAGGGGGTGGTGCTGTTTTGGTACCAGGGATTGAAACCAGGCCCTCTAAGTTGTCTAGGACCTTGCTAAGTTGCTGAGGCTGGACTTGAACTTGCAGTCATGACTCAGTCTCCCGAGCTGCAGGGATTCCAGGTATGCGCCACCATGCCCTGCTCAGCAGAGGGTTTTTTGTTTGTGTGCAGTGCTGGGAGGGAACCCAGGGCCTAGCACCTGCAAGGCCAGGCCTCTACCCCTGAGCTATGCCCCCAGCCCAAGGTAGGGGTTTTGTCTCGCTTTGATCACAGCCTTATTCCTAATACCTGTACAGGGCCTGGCATGTCATAGGTCTCAGTAGCGGGCAGGGGAACTAATATGGGGAAACACACCTTGTAACGTGTTATAGAGCGTGTTAGTCCATCTTCATCACTGTGAGCAATCTGAGAAAAACGATTCAAAGCGGGAAAAGCTGATTTTGGCTGATGGTTTCAGGAGTTTCCATCCACGGTCAGCTGACTCCTTTGCTTTCAGGCCTGTCAAGAAGCAGAAACATCACAGCAGAGAAGAGTGCTTGTCTCATGGCTGCCAGGAAGCAGAGAGAGAGAGAAAGGGGCTGGGGAGAAAATATACCCTTCCAGCTGGGCTGGTGGCACATGCCTGTAATCTCAGCAATTTAGCAAGACCTGTCTCAAAATAAAAAACCAAAAGGGCTGGAGATACAGCTCAGTGGAGAGCGCCCTTGGGCTTAATCCCTAGGACCTAAAAAAAACCCAAAAAACAAAAAGAGCTTTCTAGGTCTTGTCCCCAGTGACAAACTGCCTCCAATTAGGCCCCACCTCCCAATAATGCCATCAAGTTATGAATCTGCTGATGAGATTAGAGCCATCAAGATCCAATCACCTTCTTGAAGGCCCCACCTCTGAACACTGCTACAAAAGGGACTACCTTCAACACATGAGACATTGGGGGACATTCTAGGCCCAAACCATAACAAGCAGGAACGAGTAAACCACAGCTGCACCCTTTCTTCCCTTCCCAGGTCTGGAATCCATGTTGAGAGCAGCAGAGCCAGGCACAGGGAGAGGTTCATTCATTCAACGCATGCCTCTTGCCTATCACTGTGCGAGCTGCCATGTAAACAGGGGATCTGGTCCCTGTTCTCATGAGGCCTTACGTTTCTAGTGGGGGAGATAAATGACTGAAAGACAGACAGACAGACCCAACCGCCAGCAACTCAGGAGCCTGAAGCAGCAGGATCACAAATTCAAGGCCTCCACAGCTTAGCAAGACCCTGTCTCCAAAAACTAAGAAGGACTGGGAATATAGCTCAGTAGTAAAGAGTCCCTCAGTTCAATCCCCGGTGCAATAAATAAACAAATACACACAGACAGATATTGCTACTGGATAATGATGAGCTGATTGAAGAAACAGGCACAGTGGAGGGAGAGATGGAGCACCATTGATGTAGCATAGTCTCTCTGGGGAGATGGCTTTATGCAGCAAGGAAATGAGAGTCAAGAGTGTATCTGGAGGAAAGGATAAATGGGATGAGTGGACAGCGGTGCAAAGGCCCTGAGGCAGGGCACTTGTTTCTCCCCCACATCTGGAAGAGCAATTTTGCTGTGCTCTAGACCTTTGGGACCCCTGACAGGAGGAGGCCTCCGCCTTAGAGGTTCAAATTAGGTTCAGTGTTTATGGGAGGGATGTATCAGGATCCTTTTTGGAACTAGAATCCAATTCTTTCAATCAGCAGGGAAGCTGCAAGGATATCCCAGTGTCAACACTGTGTGGATGGCAGCCAGGTGGCCTCACCTCCTGAGTGCCAGTTTCTTTATCTCTAAAGTGCTATCCTCCTGCCCCAGTCTCCAGAGCTACAGGAATTACAGGTGTGCATCACCAAGCCTGTCCTCACATTAATACTTATATCACATTTGAAGATATAGTATCTACTCTATCTTCAAATTTCCCCAATTATCAGAAAATATCTTTTCAACCTAACCTTTCCACAGCAAATCAGGATTCAACAGGGGATAATGCAGCCTATATCCCCTTTAATCTGAAACAATGCCCCATGGCTTAAAAAAAAAAAAAATTCGGGACTGGAGCAGTGGCTCAGCAGTCATGGCATTTGTTTGGCATGCCTGAGGACATGAGTTTGAACCCCAGCACCATGTACACAACCAAGTGTCAGAGCAACAAAGACCACATGAAAAACTAAATAAAATTGATCTCTCTCTCTCTCTCTTCTCACTGATCCTCTCTTTTAAAATGAAAAAAAAATTTGAAAGTGGACATGGAGGTACATACATGTAATCTCAGTGGCTCAGGAGGCTGAGAAACAATTCAAGCTCAAAGCCAGACTCAGCAACTTAATAAGGACCTGAGTAACTTAGCCAAACTCTGTCTCAAAATAAAAAATAAAAACAGGCTGGAGATTAGGATGTCGCTCAGTAGTTAAGCACTCCTGGTTGAATCCCTAGTACCAAAAAAGAAATAAATAAACAAATAATTGTTTTGTAAGATTAACCAAGGGGCTGTAGTGGTGGCTCAGTATTATTGCACTTGGCTGGCATGCATGAGGACACAGGTTCAAACCCCAGTAACACAATAAAGTATCGGAGCAACATTAACCAGATTAAAAAACTAAATAAAATTGATGCTTTCTTAAGTTTGATTCTGTTTTTAACAGAGAATCAATTTTATTTAGTTTTTCATCTGGCCTTTGTTTCTCTGACACAAAGGCCAGATGTGATGTTGCGGCTTGAACTCTGGTCCTTGCAGATAAGGGCTCCAACTGCTGAGCCACCGTTCCAGCCCTGCAACACTGCATTTGATCCCTAAATTTAGTTGGTTGCTGTCAGATATTATTTTTAATTATTACTAGTTGGCCTGTCAATAGGTTATACCTGTCCACTGTCCCTACTAAGGAAGACCTAGTTGGAGCTGGGGTGTGGCTCAGTGGTAGAGCACTTGCTTAGTATGCAAGGCCTTGGATTCTATCCCCACACCATGAAGTAAAGAAAATACAACTACTGTACCCGTGGCATCACACACACCAACTTACTGTCCACAAGAATGTGTCTCTTCTTCCAGGGACTCAAAAATGCAGAACCATACTTGAGACCTGTCACTCAGTCCTCCCAGTAGGGTCTAGAGAGAGAGGAAAGCACCTAGCAAATCCAGCCTTTGCCACTGGAAAGTGATACTTTGCAACCCTGGAATGAGACTTCCTGCCTGTAAGGCTCATTTGTCTATTCGTAATCATAGGTCCCAGCCTGACCTCCGCTTTCTCTCCGCAGCTCACATACTGTCTACTTTCTTGTATTAGTTGCCTTTCTCTAATAAACGTCTGCCTCCTGGGGCCAGGGATTCTTGTCAGTTTTGTCTCTACTGGGTGCACAGGTATATGCTAGGAAATAAACAAGGAGTTGTTGAACAGATGAAACAAAAGGTATAGATAAGCGCCTGATCATGGGAAGTCCCTCTTGGCTGTTATACTGACTGGGCTGACAGGTGTCACCCTGGGAAGGGCCTTCCTGTAATCACACATTTGGGGTAGGAAAAGACATTCGCTTCACCATCCTCTCTGTCTTCTACCTTACAGGAGATCAGCCGCTAACTGGAGCCTACACAGTGACCCTGGATGGAAGAGGACCCTCAAGGGTCATCTCCAAACATGACCTGGGCCACTTCATGCTGCACTGCCTCACCACTGATGAGTATGATGGGCACAGCACCTACCCCTCTCACCAGTATGACTAGGATGCTGGTCCCATCTAGCAGGATGAGATTCTGGGATATGAGATACAAAGAAAGAAACAATAAATCTTGAGCCAAGAGTTTCAAATTATTCCACATGACCTATGTGACTCTTCCTCTCAATGTCTCTGTGTACAATTTTCCAGGTACTCATTCATTCTTTTGTTAGTAATAGTTTAGAGCCAGGAGCCCTGTGGTGGCCAAGGTAGGCATGATCCCTGCTTTTTCTGCTGTCATGGATCTCCAGTGAGAGAGACAGCTGTACCACTAACAGTGACACCCCGGAATGGTCAGAATTCTGATGCATAAAGTACATGGAGCAGTGACATCCCTGAGGGGGGACCTGACCCAGCTTAAAGAGCAGAAACAGTCTTTTAGGAAAAGGGATTCTAGGGAAGGATAGCATTCCCAGGAGAAGAAACTACAGGAGCAAAGGCCATAAGGCCTGAAAGCACGTAGCTCCTTTGAAGAGTTAAAATTTGTCCCCAATGGTTAATAATAGTGCTGTTCTGAAGTGCGAATGATCAGATCTAAGAAGTTGGATTATGGTGACCAAATTGTGTAGGATAATTGTAAAAAAGTTTGAGCTTTATACTAAGGTTAGAGTTTTCTAAAACTTCCTTTGGCTACTGTGTGAAGGTAGAGCCATAAGAGGGGAACAGCATTGGAGGCTAGGAGAGTTGAACCAAATTAAGGGTCTTGGGGACAACAGAGGGGGTGGGGGGATCCCTCAGGAGCCCAGATGGACAGTCCGTGGGGGAGGGGGGAGAACTGTAATCAAGTGGGAATACAGCAGGGTTTCTTGAGATGGGGATTCTGGAGGAGGGGCAGGTTTGGGAGGGAGAAGAGGAAGCACTGCCTTTTCAATTTATGTCCTTCTGGGGCTGGAGCAGTGGCTCAGCGGTTATGGTGCTTGCCTGGCATGTGGGAGGACACAGGTTCAAACCGCAGCATCACGTACACAACAAAGAGTTGGAGCAACAAAAGCTACATGAAAAACTAAAATAAAATTGACTCTCACTCTCTCACTGTCCTTCTTTCTAAATAAATAAAAAATTATGTCCCCTCTCTGGACTCTACTATCCCTTTCCTTTGTTTCCTATCAACACCTTTCACAGACCTGGGGGAACCAATTCTCTCGCCCTACCTCCAAACCACCCCAGTCACCACCTATTTCCCCATATCTGTACCCCTAAGAAATCCTTTCTAGTCTTACCCTGCAAGCAACAGGATGGTTTGGTTGACAATTTCCAACCCTGGAGAACTGATCTGAGGAGCCTTAAACCTCCTCCCTCCCACAGGTGGCTGGAAAATTGCCTTCCTGTCCCTTTAGCACACACTTTTTGTGGGGCAGGAGCATGGTAGGTGCAGCTTTCAGCCAACAGTTTCCATTTCTGCCCTCTGCATTTCTCTGTCACATTGCTTGAGCATTTAATGATCATTCTGCATGAGCTCCCTGTCCTCACAACGAGAACATCACATTGCTCTCTGGTGTCCCTTTATTACCAGGCCTGGAGCCTATCATGGAGCAAGGCAGGTTGATCCTGCCCCACTTTCTAAGGGGATGATGCTGCAGACCAAGAAGTGGGTGACAGACGTAACCTTTACCCACCCTCAGGGACCCACAGCCCAATTAGTGACCTTTGCCTGGGGTGGCAGAAGGGCCTGGGAAAGATAGGAGTCACAGGAGGCCCCGGGAACCCAAAATTGACCTAAACTAGACTATTAGAGCTTGTGGGAGGAAGAAACCTTGGAGTTTTTGTTTTGTTTTGTTTTGCAGTACTGGGGATGGAATCCAGGGGCGCTCTACCACTGAACTACTTTCCCAGCCCTCTTTGATTTTTATTTTGAGGCAGGGTCTCCTTATATTACAAAGACTGACCTCGAATTTGCCATCCTCCTGAGTCTCTGGGATTACCAGTGTCCCCGTGTCCGACTTGGAGATGGGTTCCGATGAGAGGCAGCCTAGAAACAGAGTACATTTTCAGGATGAGGAAATAGGTTTAAAGACCCATTGGCAAAATGTGGTGGGGGGAAACCCAGAGATCTCAATGGCCGTTCATTCTCGCTTTTGAGAACTTGTTATGCGACTGGGGATAAGGCCGCGAAGGAAACAGACAAATATTCCTGAGTTCGTGCACAGGGAAAATTGGAGCCATTTTAGAAAAACTGAAAGTTTTTTAAAAATTGAAAGTGGTGTAGCCAGCAAGAGGGAAGACACCTTAGGCCAGATCGTGAAGGGCTTTGTGGCAAAAGCTTAATAAGGAGTTTGGACTTTCTCTACAGGGCTGTACGGAACCATGAATAGTTTCTACCAATAAAGAGACTAAGGACGGAGCCCCAGAGGGATTCCAGGAGCGACCACCAGGGGCCGTGCTGAGAAGCGTTCAGGATTAAGAAGGGTCCAGGACTTCTTAAAGTGTCAGGGCAGGAAGACTTGGGCGACGAAGGGGCGGGGCTGTGGTCGCCCAGGAAACAACAGGCCGCGCCGAACTATTGGCTGGTCTTTAGCTGCGTCATTCCCCCCCGGTACGCAGAGCCCCCCTTTGGAACACCCAGGGCGGGGCCTCAGCCAGCGCCCAGCCCCGCCCACCTAGAAAGAGGGCTGTGGGGTGGGTACCAACCCCTCCCGCTCGGCGAAAAGGTCCTGGCTTGGTACAAGAGCGCAGAGAGCAGTGCTGACGATCTTGGTGCGAAAACCGTACCTAAGGTGAAGGAAGCGGCTTTGACTGGCTCCTACCACCGCCGCCCTCTACCCTAGTGATGAAGTCTGGCCCCTGACAGATCGGAATCCTTTAAATGGTCCCGGGCGCAGGGGAGGGGAGGGCGGGTCGGGCGGGTCTGACGGTTCCAGGCGCTCGGCAGTGGCTCCGCCCAGCCAATCGGCTCCCCGCGATGGGCAGGGTTCCAGCCAACCACGGCTTGCGGCTCGGCTCCGGGGCGGAGCTGGGTGGTTTGAGGCCAGGCGGAGAGGCCCCCGGGCGGTGAGCTAGGTCTCTACCCGGCACTGGTGGGTCGCTACACGGCTGGCTTTCCTGGAGGTGGTCGCTGCGAACCTGGCAGCCAAGGTGAGGAGTGGCCACCTGATTTGGGATTTACCTTGAGTTGGGGGAATTGGAGGCGGCGTCTGAGAAGGAGTGGAGGTGGCAGTTTAAAGGTGACAAGGTTTGGAGAGTTTTAGGACCAGAAGCTGAGTTCTAGCTCCAGTGCAGGAGATGAGGCAGGATTTTCAACTGGAAGAAGTTTGAAGCTGAGACATGGGGTACTTGAAAAAGCCAGAGAACCCGGGGAAGGAACTTCTGGGGCAAGGTGTCCAAAGATTAGAGGACAGTTTGGGTTTCCCCAATGGGCTGAGTTCGGGGCTCCATAGTATTCTGGAAAAGATGTGAGAAGTTTAAGGCTGGGATCATGAGTATTTGGAGAAACCAAGAGCTAGTTTAAATCCAAGATACCGTAGCGAGGAAGAGGTGCCCACGGGGAGAGTTCAATGTTCAAGTCTTAGAGCCGGACGGAGAGTTTGGAGTTTAAGCCTGGAGGCGTTTGAAAGGAGAGAACTTAGAGAGTTGAGGGAGGTCTCAAAATTGATATACCCAGTCGCCTCTACGGGTTGGATCGAGGAGCATCCGTGGTCTTTGCGTGGTGCGTCGGGGCCCGCGTCTCTGGACCCCGAGCAGTCTCGGTGAGCACACCGGACCTTCTGGGGGTCTTTGGGACTGGCGGAAAGCAGTTTGAGTTGAGCCGGGTGGGGGAGGGGTGCTCCGGGCGTGGAGCTCAGACCCGCCGCCCTGGAGGGGATGGAGGGCGGGGCTCGGCTGGCGCCCAGCAGCTGGACGTCCGGGTTCCCTTCCCCCAATTGCGGGGCCCCAGTGCGCATGCCCTAAGGGAGGGCGGGGGGGGTTTCGTCCGGTTGGAAAGCGGAGCCCTCTGGGGATTGTAGTGCGTACTCGAGATCGGAGTTTGTGCTTGGCAGGTATTGGTCCACATTTCCCAGACACACTTGGGCCAAATTGGGGCGTTCCTGAATGCTGACGACCTACCCAGAGTAGGGCGGGGGCCCGTGGAACGCCGAAGTTTTATTGGGTGGATTGCTAGGGGGCGTTAGTTGAGTTCTAGCAAGTTTTCCTATGGGGTTCGCTTTAGGGGAAGCTGAAGGCAGGATGGAAGGAATGAGGAAGGTCCCTTCCCTGCTCTTGGGAGCGCTCCCAGTCAGTTAAGGAAAAGAGTACGGTCGGAAATATCCTCTCTATAAGAAAAAGAATTGACAAATAGGTGCACTAACTCTCCAGGTGCCATGAAGATAATGCACTCAAGGAATAAAACTGTTGAGCTGGGCGCGGTGGCGCAAGCCTGTAATCCCAGCGACTCGACAGGCAGAAAAGCGGGATGGCAATTTCGAAGCCACCCGGGGCGACTCAGTGAGATCCTGTCTCAAAGTCAGAAAAGGACTGGGGATGTAGATCAGTGGTAGAGTGTCCCTGGGTTCAGTCCCCAGTACCAAAAAACAAAACAACTATTAAGGCGGGGGCGGTCCAGCCTGCACAAGCCCTTGGGTTCATCCCCACCACTGCGAACGGGTGGCCCGGGAGAAACGACTATTGAACGAGTAAATGGCAATTAATTCTTGTTCATTAAGCACTTTCTGCTTTTCTCTATGTCCTGTACATATTACATGTGGGGTCTTCTTGACTAAGTATTGAAAAGTATTTTTATAATCCCCATTTTACAAATGAGGCCGAGAAAGGTGACCTCACCTCATGTCCCAAGATCACACAGCTGAGCAGTGTCCAAGGCAGAGTTCAAACCCAGAATTCCCTACTTATAGTCCAGTCCTCTCTACTCCTCACCTATCTGGTGAGTGGCGTGTTTGAAGAAATTAGTATTGTGGAGACCAATTTTAAAACTCAGAAGGACTTGAGTTAGGATCTTTACTCTGAAGATGAAGAGATTGATTTTTAAGGATGTAAATTCACTCTCTGAGCCCACAACTGGGGTTCAAACCCAGTTATGTTTAAATCCATTTTTTTTTTTTGTACTGGGCCATTCAACCACCGGACTACGTCCCCCAGCCCTTCTTATATTTTATTTTGAGGCAATGTGTCACTAAGTTACCCAGACTGGGTTGAAACATGCAATCCAACCTGTGCCTAGCCCATATCTTGTGTTCTTAATCACATGCATTTATTTAACCTCCTTAGATTTGTAGAATTCTATCTACTTTTTATACAGATGAGTAAATGAAGATTCTGATAATTAAAAGTCACACACAACTCCATAGGCCTGCCTTCGTACAACATGTCTGTACTTGCCTCTTTCTCTACAGAACATCATGGTGGGAGGCCTAAAGAGGAAACACTCCGATTTGGAAGAGGAGGAGGAAGATGAAAAGTGGGACTGGAGTCCAGCAAGTCTTCGGAGCTACCAACAAGCTCTGCTCCGCATCTCCCTAGACAAAGTGCAGCGCAGCCTGGGTCCCCGAGCACCTAGCCTCCGCAGGCATGTCCTCATCCACAACACCCTGCAGCAACTCCAGGCCGCCATTCACCTGGCTCCAGCACCTGCCCTGCCCCCTGAGCCACTCTTCCTGGGTGAGGAAGATTTTTCCCTGTCCACTACCATTGGCTCTATCCTCAGGGAGCTGGAGACATCCATGGACGAAACGGAAGTGCCTCAGAATCCAGTGGCTCCCCCGGGCCTCCAGAATGAAGTGCTACCACAACCTGACCCAGTCTTCTTAGAAGCTCTAAGCTCCCGGTACCTGGGGGACTCTGGCCTGGATGACTTCTTTCTGGACATTGATACATCTGCAGTGGAAAAGGAGCCTGCGCTGGCCCCAGCCGAGCCTGCTCACAGCCTCTTCTGTGCCCCAGGGTCCTGGGAGTGGAATGAACTAGATCACATCATGGAAATCATTCTGGGGTCCTAAAACTATGATGGGGGTGGAATCCTTCCTCACATCAGCCTCAGTGGGCTGGATCCCTGGTTGCAGCTCGTGTCTTTTGATGGGGGCTCCAAACTGTAGAGTGACTGGTCTCCTTTCCTCCCATTTCAGGGTTCCACAAACTGTCTTGCATGTGTGTGTGTGTCTGGTTACCCCAGCCTTCCGTGAAGGTGGGTCTTCTGGAATTAATTTATCTGTTCCAAATGCCTTAACGAGACTCTGTTTCTGGGAGTCTGACTTCTCACCTACACATTTCTTCTGCCTTTGCCTCCAGTTCCCACTCCCCTTATGACCACCAGATAAAGAGGGGCCTGTCAACAGCGGCAGGAGTGTGCTGCCTGGTTGCTCTGGAAACCCAGGACCTGCCTCTTGAGGGAGTGGGAGGGGTTGGTGTCCTTCCCCTAGGCTGAACTTCCTTGGCAAGACCCCAGCCCCATCAACCTCCTGATTCAGTACCAGGCCGGACCATGTGCAATAGGGTGGAAACCAAACTGCTCCATGCCGCATTATTTAAAAGAAAGGCAGGGTTTGTGGTGGCTTTTTTTTTTTTTTTTTTTTTGTAATTTTTTTATTTTAAATAAAAGTATTTTGGAAGGAGTGGTGTTGCCTTGAGTTTCTAAACTATACTGGGATGATGGGAGGGACCTGGTAAGTTTCCTAGGTGCCTTACCTCTCCACTCTTTCCCTGCCAAAGGCAGGACTATCTTTGTACCTAACAGTTATTGAGTGCTTCTTAAGAGTACTGTTTTGGGGCTGGAGCGGTGGCTAGGCAGTTAGGGTGCTTTCCCGGTATACACGAGTACACGGGTTCAAACCCACACAACTAAGTGTTAGAGCAACAAAAGTTGTGTGGAAAACTAAAAAAATCTCTTTCCTCTCTCTCTCTCACTGTCTTTGTCTCTTTTAAAGAAAAGAGAGTACTGTTTTAACTATTTAATTTGAATTAAGACCTTTAATCCTCAGGATTATATAGAAGTAGGTACTATTATCACATTTTACTTACAAACCTGAGATTCAGAGGGTAGGGGGTGGGGCTCAGTGGTAAAATGCTTGCCTATCATGAGCAAGGCCCTGAGCACTGCAAAAAAAAAAAAAAAAGGATGTGAAGTTCAGCGGCCAAGTCACTTGCTCAGGGTCACACAATTTAGGAAGAACAAAGACTAAGGAGGTAAAATATAAAGTTACTGGGCTCCAGAGCTTTTTTTACTTTTTTTGAAGAGAAAGAGTCTATTTTTTCATATGGTTTTTGTTTTTCAGTTCTTATGTGGTGCTGGGATTTGAACCCTGGGTCCTCACAGCTCCAGCCCCAGAGCTTTGTTTTTGTTGTTTTGTGACATCAGGGATTGAACCCAGGGCCTCTGGCATAGCCAGGTAAGTGCTCTACCACTGAGCTACATCCCCAACAATAGCTTTGTCCTTCTTTAGTGTTGATGATCCTTGGTAGATTTAAACTCCCTGGTTGTGTAGGCTGGCACATGCAGTGTGCCACAGGACTTAAAAGTCAACCTTTTGGGGCTGGAGCAGTGGCTCAGTGGTTACAGCTCTTGCCTGGCATGCCTGAGGACTCATTCGAACACCAGCACCATGTATACAACTAAGTGTCAGAGCAACGGAGGCTACTTGAAAAACTAAAGAAAACTGTTTTTTTCTCTCACTCACTGTCCCTCTCTCTTAAAAAAAAAAAATAAGTCAATCTTTTCTTGGTTCTGAAATACGGTGTTGAGGCCCAGAAGGGAAAGAACATGCCCACAGACCACCGCCTCCCTAGTGCTGAAAGCGTATCTTTTTAGAAGACTGCCAGGAAGCAGAGCTGTGCTGGAGTTGAGGAACTAGATGCTCTGTTTGCAGGATACAAGTCCAGAATGGAGAGAGTGAGGGCAAAAATAAAAAGAGAGGCCAGCAGGGAAGCCATTCCCAGGTGAGCTTATGCAGCATTAGGGACTTTTCTGAGCCAGACACAGTGGTGCACACCTGTAATCCCAGCAATCTGGGAGGCTGAGGCAGGAAGCGCTCACATTCAGAGCCAGCCTCAGCAACTTAGTAAGGCCCTAAGCAACTTAGCAAGACCCTGTCTCAAAATAAAAAAATAATGGGCTGGAGCAGTGGCTCAGTGGTTGGAGCGCTTGCCTGGCAGGTGTGAGGACCTGGGTTCAAACCCCAGTACCACATACACAACTAAATGTTGGAGACACTAAGGTCAGATGGAAAAATACATAAAATTGATTCTTTCCCTCTCTCTAAAACAAAAACAACTGGCTAGGGATGTGGCTCAGTGGTTAAGCAGTGAGTGGTTAGGTACCTGGGTTCAATCCCTGCTACCTAAACAAACAAAAATAATAAAGGGCTAGAAGCTGAGCGCAGTAGTGCACACCTATAATCCCAGCGGGTTGAGAGGCTCAGACAGGAGGATCGAAAGTTCAAAGCCAGCTTCAGCAACCTAGTGAGACCATGTCTCAAAATAAAAAATAAAATTGGGTTGGGGATGGGGCAAAACGGTTTAGCGCCCCTAGATTCGATCCCTGGTAACAAAAAATTTTAAAAAATAAAGGGCTAGGATGTTAACTCCTTAGCCTTTTACACTCTACACAGGGACATTCTACTCCTGAGAACCAAAGAAAAGAGGAAGAAAGGGACTTTTATGGAAAAGATGCAAGGAGGAACCACACCCGAGTATATCATCAGTAAGCAGAGAAAGGATGAGGATTTTTGCCTGTGGATTCTGGCTCAGCCAGATATCTTATCCTAATGGGGGCATTGTAGCTATGTTAAAAAGTAGACAGGTGGGGTTGGGGATGTCACTCAGCAGCAGAGCGCTTGCCTGGCACATGCAAGGCCCCAAGGTCAGTCCTCAGCCCTGGGAAAAAAAAAAAAAAAGTAGACAGGTTACCTGAAAACAGATGCCAATCTAGAGAAAGAGGGAAGAAATGATTAGGAGGATCTCAGGCAGGCACACAAGGCCTGCATTCCAAGAGGGATGCCAACCGAATCATGTCTTCCTCTTCCCTGAAACCTCCAGCAACTTCTTGTCCCACTCAGAATAAAACTCCAGCTCCCCGGAAGTCTGCAAAGCCTGTCTTTTCTCTCACTCCTGACAACTTTCCCAGTTTCATCTTCTGCTCTCCACTCAGCTGCAGTCATGCTGGTCTCTTTCAACCCCACACTCATTTTCCACCCCAGGGCCTCTGTACTTGCTAGTAATCCGCGCAGAGGACAGCTTCACCAATGCAAAAGTTCCTTACCTTTCCCAGCTTAACCTGTCCAGGGATCCACCACCCTATTACACATCCTGTTTGAATTTCTTTCCTTTTTTTTTTTTTTTTTTTTTTTGTTGTTGTTGTTGTTGCTGCTGCTACTGTTGCAGTACTGGGGATTGAACCCAGGGACACTCTGTCACTGAGTTCTGTCCCCACTATTTTTTTCTTTTGAGGCAGGGTCTCGCCAAGCTGCTGAAGCTGTTCTCAAACTTGTCACCCTCCGGCCTCAGCCTCCTAAATCACTGAGATTACAGGCCTGCGTGACACCACACCCTCCTGTTTGATTTTCTTAGTAGCACCTACCTACAAAATCCCAAGTTATTTATTACCCATTTCTGGTTAGCCTCTACCTCTCTATTGGAAACTGAGGAGAGGTTGTGTTGGGCTTTGCCCGGCTGTATCATCCTGGCACCACCCAGTGCCTAGAACTATGCTGGGCACAGGTGGGTGCTCAAAAATTATTTGTTGACATTGAAAAAACCTCCAGATCTTGCAAGAGCCACCCTGCCCTCCCACCTCTCTGAACTGACCTTCCACACACATTACTCTCCTGCTCCGGCCACACCATTCCCTGCTATTCCTCAACACCACCATTAAAGTAACACCTCCCTCACAGAACAAGGTGTGCAAAGTGTGTAAGAGGGGCCCCATGAACTCCAGGGACCCTAAAATGGCTCATTTGTATTGCATGTCTGCTGTGGGCCTAGCACTCTTCCAGGAGGCACACAATTAGCACAGACAAGTCCTCGTGCCATGAAGTACAGTTGGGGGGAAAGTGAAATAAATATTAAAAAGAAGTTAAACCCGGGCACAGTGGCGCATGCCTGCAGACCCAGCAACCCAGGAGACTGAGACAGGAGGGTTGCAAGTTTGAGGCCAGCCTCCGCAACTTTGTAAGTCCCTTAAGCAACTTAGCAAGACCCTGTCTCAAAATAAAAAATAAAAAGTGCTAGCTGGGGATGTGACTCAGTGGTAACCCTTGGGTTAAATTCCTAGTTACCCCCCCACTCAAAAAAGTTAAAATGTACAGACTGTAAGGTGATGATAAATTCTGTGGAAGAAAAGAAAGCAGAAGTGATACAGGTGTTGCTATTTAGATGGGATGGCCAGTGAAGGCCTCACAGAGAAGGTGACATTTGAATAAAGACCTGGAAGGGGTAAAGGTGAGCCAGGTGATCATAGCCCAGGCAGAGGAAATAGTGTAAAGCTCCTGAGGTCAGAGTGTGAGTAGAAGGCTGTGGGACAGTGAGCAGGGTCAGGGGGCTGGGAGGAGTGAGCAGAGGGCCAGGAAGCCAGCAGAAAAGGTGGAAAAGGTGAGGAGCGAATCAGGTAGGGCTTGTGGGCGGCTACTGGTACTGCTTGAGCTTTACCCTGAGTGAGATGGAAGTCACTGGGGGGACATTCCACAGAGCAGAGACCTGAAATCTTTTTCTTAGAACTCTCATCGACTTCCCTAAAGAGAACCAAGAGAATTGGGAGCCCTGGAGGCTGTTAGTACCCAGAAGGCGTACTAAAGTGCGAGGGGCACCCGCACTTTCCAGGTGAACAAACTGAGGCTCAGGGAGGCCCAACTCCTTCCCTAATGTCGCACCTGTTAAAGAACTGGCCACAGAAGTGGAAAGGCTGGCCCTGCCGAGGGATCCCTGAGGGCAGAGTCCACGTTCCCTAACCTGCCCTCCTGCACCGTCCGTCCCGCGCCGGGGGATGGGCCGGGTCGCCCCTGGGGCGTGGCAGGGAGGTCGGTCCCTCCCACCTGCCCCCGTCGGCGCGTGCGGCCGTCGCGCGGGGGACCCGGGAGGAGGCCACGGCCCGGAGCCGGCCTGGCGCCTCCTCCCTCCCCAGAGGCCGGGCGGGGCGGCCTGGGGGCGGGACGCTCCCTGACCACCCTTCTCCCTCCCGCCCGCCCCAGCTGGCGGTGGCTTCTCGCCCGCCTGCCGGGCCTGGTGACTTTGCTTCTGGTTTCCTTTCTCAAGGCCCGGTCGTCCCTTTCCTTCTCCCTCCCCACAGCCGTTGAATTCCTGGCTCTTTCTCTTTCCGGTTCCATCTCGAGTGTCACCTCCTCGGAGAGGCTCCTTTGGAGACCACCCTGGCTAGAGGCCACTCTGTCATGCGTCCTATTTTGTCTTCTTCAAGTGGGAAATTATTTTTCTCATTCATTGATCTCCCACGGTCTTCGAATCACAAGGGGAGAGGTCCACAGAGAGGTCTACAAAGGCGGGATACCTTCTCTCTCCTCCTCCTCGGCAGCTCCCAGGCCAGTTCCACTGGCCTTGCCACCTGACAAACAGCACCGCAGGGCTGTAGCGCTGGCTCTTCCCTCCACAGGGCGCTTTGCCACCTCTGTCACTGCAGCCGGTCTCTGCCACCCCTTCAGAGAACCCCACTCCCTTTCATTACCCACTCCTTTGCACTTATCAGCTCCTAAGGTACTATATAATTTCTTTAAGTTTATTGTCCATCTCCTACCACCAGGATTTTTGATCTGCAATTTCACTAGCATATCCTCAGTGCCTACAACAGTGTCTGGTCCACAGAAGAAATATTTTATTTTATTTTTTTTTATTTATTTTTTTTAAGAGGAAGGAACAGTGAGAGAGACAGAGAAAGAAACAACTTTATTTAGTTTTTCACATGGCCTTAGTTGCTCCAACACTTAGTTGTGTAGGTGGTGCTGGGGTTTGAACCCAGGTGCTCGTGCTTGCCAGGCAAGCGCTGAAACCACCGAGCCACCGCTCCAGCCCCAGAAGAGATATTTTAAATCAATGAATATATTTGCTTTCATATTTCTTGTCTCCCTCCACCCCCTGCTCTGATCCATTCAGTGCTGTACCCCTATCATCAACAACAGTGCCCATCCATAGCAGGTCCTCGATGAGTACATGTTCATCAAATGATTCCTATCGGCTCTTCTTCAGCATATGGCCTGGAAGGACCCACTTGGAGACACTGCACCTTCTTTTTGCTAGGTCATAAAAATGGATTGTGGACAGAATTATGGGGATTCGCCTAGCAGGAAGCCTGATTCAAATTAGCATTTTACTCTGTTTTTATTATGAAAACTTCAAGAAAAGATGAAGGAAAAAAAATATTCTGAGCACACAAAATCCCTCCCAACAAGTGTTGTTAACGTTTTGCTAAACTGCCTTTATCTCTACATGCATGTGTGTGTGGTTTTTTTTTTTATGGGGGGTGTTATTTTTGTTTTTTTCTAAATAAATAGAGAATAAATTCAAGACATTTTGAATTTCTTTGTTTTTTTTTCAGTATTGGCAATTGGCAATTCTCTAGCATTGCACATGCTAGAGAAGTGTCCTACCATTGAGCTATACTCGTAGCCTAGACATCTCTGAAGAATAAGAACATGGGGGGGCTGGGAATATACCTCAGTGGCAGAGCACATACCTAGCCATATGCAAGGCCCTGGATTTCATCCCCAGTACCACAAAAGAACATGAGATGGGGGGCTGCTTGGCGGCTCAGCAGTAGAAGGCTTGCCTGGCATGTAATAGGATTCAAGCTCTAACACAACTGAGTGTTGGAAAAGCAAAAACAATAGATGAAAAAATAAATAATCAACTCTCTCACTCTCACACACACACACAAAAGAACATGAGATAGTGCAGAGGTACATGACTGCAATCCCAGCAAATTGGGAGACTGAGACAGGAGAATTGCAAGTTGGAGCCAGCCTCCGAAACTGAGACCCTGCATCGAAATAAAAGATAAAAAGGGTTAGGGATGTAGCTCAGTGGTAAGGCACCCCTAGGTTCAATACGCAGTACTGAAACAAAAACAAAAATGAAACACCCCAAACAAACAAAAAACCACTTCTGGGGGCTGGAGCGGTGGCTCAGCAGTTACAGCTAAGTGTCAGAGCAACGAAAGCCATGTGTAAAACTAATAAAAATTGATTCTGTCTCTCTCTCTCTCTTCTCTCTCACTGTCCTTCTCTCTCTAAAAACAAACAAATAAAAATAAAACATTTCTGAGCGAGATGATGTTATTTTAAAGAGAAGGAAACTGAGACTCTAAAGGATTAAACACTTGCCCAAAGGACCGGCCTGGCACGCACAAGGACGCAGGTTCAAACCCAAGCTCCACGACATAACGAAGTGTCAGAACCAAAGCCACATGAAAAACTAAATAAAATTGATTTTCTCTTTCCCTCTAAAAAAAAAGGCTTGCCCTAGGTCACATAGCTACTTAAGAAATGGAACCCAAGATATGACAGAGACATTCCATCCCCATCTTCGTCCTCTTTAACCACAAGTGAATCCAACTGTCCAGTCTTTACTGAGTCCAGGTCTGTGAATCTGGTTTAGTGCTCTTTACAGATACAATCTTATTTTAACTTTCCTTTTCTTTTTTTATATTTTTTTTATTTTTTTGGTAGTGGGGATTGAACCCTGGGGAGATTTATCACTGAGCTAAATCCCTATCCCTAGTCCTTTTTTATTTTTTATTTTTGAAACAAGTTTTCTAAAATGATTTCGACAAGTTGCTGAGGCTGGCCTTGAATTTGCGATTCCCCTGCCTCAGCCTGCAGAGTCGCTAGGATTTCAGGCGTGCCCCACTGCGCCCGCCTAACTTTCCTAACGCTTAAAAGAGTTAGGCAAGAGAATCCCCATTTAACAGGCAGTATATGGTCCAGAGAGGTCAAGTTATTTTTCCAAGGTCACATATTTCAGAGTGGTGTGAGGTAGAATATGAATCTAGGTGTATCTAGCTTGGAGTGTGGACCTCGACTGGGGCTGTGTGCCCAAGAACCTCAGTTGTTCGGCTTGACAGGTAGTATGTGGGTAGATGTGAAGGGCCTGTACTTTGAAACGCCGAAAATCCCCTGTACGCCACGGTCCCACAGGGCAAATAGCCACTGGTCTTTTACTTGCTTCCTTCTTGCAGCCACCCGGACATGCGCCCTGAAGGCAACCTCCCCTTCTTTTGAATCGGCCCCATAAGGCTCCGCCCATCACTGTGCACGGCCTATCCCTGGGGTGGAGGGCGGGGCCGCCACGCGAGTGGGCGGTAACTAAGGGTAGTCAGGAGTCCGGAGTCGTGCTCCAGAGTCAGAGCTGCGTCTCCCGACTCAGGCGCCGGTTGCTGAAGGAGCGCGAGCGAGCGATGCTGCCGCCGCCCCCTTCTGATTGGTTGCGGGTGGCTACCTCTTTGTTCTGATTGGCAGCGAGTGAGCTGGGTATGTAAATGAAGGGGCCAGGGGAGAGAAGGGGTACCGGTGGCCGCTCTTTTTTCGTGTTCAAGCCCCGGGTCAGGCAGATGTGTACCGGGGCTGCCCAGGATCGAGATGCCCGGGATCCAGACGTCCCGGCTTCTACGTGCTGCCCGCCCTAGCCAGGCTGGGTGAATCACGCCGCAGCCCGAGAAGGGGGCGGAGGCGCCGGCTCCCTGGCTCCGGCTGCGTGACTCACCCGCCCCCGCCGCCGCCGCTTCAGGAGGAGCCGCCTCCACTGCCTTCCGGAAACGAGGGGAGGCCTGGAGCGCAGGACCGAGGGCCTGGGTCTCGGCTTGCACGCCCCAGGCGGCAGGCAGGAACCGTGGACAGGACGCGGGGCCGTGTAGTCTTAGGGTCTGAGGGACCGGAATCCCCTGGGGGAAGACGGCCTGGGCCGCCGCTTGGGGGCGCCGGGAGCCGGGGGCGGAGTCGGGTGGGGGCTGAATTCCTGTGGTTCCGGACTCCCGGGTCTTGGGGAAAGCGGGTAAAGATCCAGTTTGGAGTAGCGCGGTGGGTCACCTAATACTCTTACTAGGGCAACGTCCCAGGGACAGAACCCTACAGTGTCGTGCCCCGGGCAAAGTTGGGCTAGGGGTCCAAAACTCCAGGCCCTCCCTACTCTGGGAAAGACTGTGGGTCCTCAAACGTCTCTCCATGACTGACCCACTGTGCCCATGAGGACTTCTCGGCAAGCCCTGTCTTCTCTGGCTTCCTTAAAAGTCCCTCATCGATCAACTTCCCTCCATGCCCATTGCCAGCTTTTACTCAAGCCATCAGCATCCCATGTCCCTAGTCCTGCAGCGGCCACTCAATGGGTCTCAGGCCCACCCACACACCTCTCCCCCAGGGGGGGATGTTCTGGACACCTCATCAGGACACAGCACCTCTTCCCTCCGTGCTCAGACCCCCTCAGTGACTCCTGGCCACACTCAAAATCCACACTCCACTTCTGCCTGCTTCCTACCCCAACTTAGGCTCCTGCCTTGTCACTCCCTGGGCGCCAACAACAGTGGTTTTTTTTTTTTTTTTCAGCTCAGGCTTATCCAGCCTGTGGGTATTTTTTTTGCCTTTGTTGTTGGTCCCTCTTCCTGAAATATTCTTCCCTGATCCTTCCATGGCTGACACCTTCTCATACATACATCAGGGCTCAATTTCAGTGTCACCTCCTTACAGGAGTCTACAATGATCATCTCCAGGACCTTTCAGTATCTTCCTATCCCCACCTGTACATTTCCTGTATTTGTGTATTATTCATGCATAGCAGACACTTAATAAATATACTACACAAAACAGCAGTTTTTGTAAATTTTTTAAAAGGCTGAACATTGATCATTCCACATGGTCCATTGAGGAAACATAATATTATTGAATATCTATTAATGAGTAATTACCATGTATCAGGCATTGTTGTGTTTTTTGTTTACCTCCTTTAATCCCTAAAACAACTTATAAAGTAGATATTATCATCATCCATAACTTAAAAGTTCTCTTAGAAAATCTAGGCTCAGCGGCTGGAGCTTGGCTTAGCAGTTGGAGCACTTTTCTGGTATGCGTGAGGACCTGGGTTCAAGTCTCAGCACCACATACACAACTAAGTGTCAGGGAAACAAAATGCAGATGAAAAAACTGAATAAAGTTGATTCTCTCTCTCTCTCTCTCTCCCCCTCCATTTTAAAAAAAGGATAAAAAAAATCTAGGCTCAGAGAGGTTAAATAACTTGCCCAAGATCACACTTACAGCAGTTGTCAAAGCCAGGGTGTAAATTTAATATTTGCTTTCCGTAACCGAGTGGTTCTCCCTCCCTACAGACAATGCTGAGCAAGGGTCTGAAGCGCAAGCGGGAGGAGGAGGAGGAGAAGGAAACCCTGGCAGTCGACACCTGGTGGCTGGAACCTGGTCACCCTGCAGTGGCACAGGCACCCCCGGCCGTGGCCTCCAGTTCTCTCTTTGACCTCTCTGTACTTAAGCTTCACCACAGCCTGCGGCAGAGTGAACCAGACCTGCGGCACCTGGTATTGGTGGTGAACACACTGCGGCGCATCCAGGCGTCCATGGCACCCACAACTGCCCTTCCATCTGTGCCCAACCCACCCCCAACCCCCAGCATGGATGATAACCTGCTGGCCAGCTCTGATGCTGGCCTCTCAGCCTCCGTGGCCAGCCTTCTGGAGGACCTCAGCCATATTGAGGACCTGAACCAGGCCCCACAACCACCAGCAGATGAAGGGCCTCCAGGCCGCCCCGTTGGAGGAGCGCCACCCAGCTTGGGTGCCTTGGACCTACTAGGCCCAGCCACTGGCTGTCTGTTGGACGATGGGCTTGAGGGCCTGTTTGAGGACATTGACACCTCCATGTATGACAGTGACCTTTGGGTACCAGCCTCTGAGGGCTTCAAACCTGGCCCTGAGGATGGGCCTGGCAAGGAGGAGGCTCCAGAGTTGGACGAGGCTGAGCTAGACTACCTCATGGATGTGTTGGTGGGCACACAGGCGCTGGAGCGGCCACCAGGGCCAGGGCCTTGATTCCTGGGACTAGGATGGCTGTCTGGCATCTGAATTGAGCCTGGTGGCTGGACTAACCCTCCTTGGAAAGACATAGCTGGCTTCCTAGCACAGAGAGAGGGACTTTTTTTGAAGAGACTGAATCCAGTCCTGGGCAACCTTACATTTGACCTCTTATATTGAGGCTGGTGGAGGAGGATGGACTCCTAGTGATGGAATGACAGGCCTGGTGGCTGGAATATAATTGGGCCAGGCCCCATGCTGGACTGAATCCTCTGGGGTCACAGCCTGGGCAATTCCTTCCCTGATATGGGAAGAGATATCAACTCATTTTTTTGAAATTAAAACCAGCCATGGGAAGTCTTAACTTGGTGTGCTTCTTTGTCTCAGTGGCTAACGCAAGGGTGAGGTAGTAACATCTAACATTTATTGAGCATGGACTATGTACCAGGCACACGTGAAGCTCTCCACGTTAGTTTAATCCTGTAACAACCCCACAAGATGAGTATTTTGATTGTGCGCCCCACTTAACAGTTGAGCAAACTGAGGCTCAGAGAGGTCATCACCGGAGGAGGTGTGTTTCACATGGGGAACTTGACTGCTGTACTGAGCTGAAACGCAGACTGACTAGTCTGGCAACTGGCCAAAGTTCCCAGAACATATTCAGCTAGGTTTCCTTATTTTTCCTACGTGTGCATATGGTCAGCCCCAGGCCACTTTTTAAAAATGAACCTTAGTCCTTCCTTGTGTATCTTGAGGGGACAGGGGGAGGAAGCTTCCAGAATGGGCCAGAAATGAAAACACACAACTGGAGACTAGACTGAGCTTCTTCAGGGAGCAATGACAGTTCTCCAGCAAAACGGTGAAAGAAGGGGAAGTACCCGCCAGTTTTTAAAAATAAAACCTACTCCCGTCTCTGGGCAAAGGACAGGGCAGTTTTGAGACAAGTCTCCAAAACAAAGTCGGTGGCTGCACCGAAAGGAGGGCCCTCAGGGGCCGGCAGCTGGCTTTCCTTCTAGAAGCAGCCCAGGCCCAGGCAAGCCGGGGCCACCTGCCTGACCGCCCGTGTGATAGGCTGGCCGGAGAGCGCCGGGTGTCTGCGGCCGCCCCCGCGGTCCAGCCGCATTCCTGGCCCTGCTGGGAGGGGCCGCACACTCACAGGCCTGGCACGGGACCCGGGCCGCGTCCTTCCTGGCGGCCGTGGGGGCAGGGCGGCGCCCCGGGTGCCGGGCACTGCGGGGGGGAGGGAGTGTCACCGTGGACGCGGGGGGTGGGGAGCAGGGAGGCGCAGAGAGACCTGGACGGCGACAGGGGGACCCCGCTTGAGTCGCAGAAAAGCCGGTCGGGGGACCGCAAACGTGGACCAACCCCCGCACCTCCCCTCGGGCTGGCGCCGGGGGAGGCGGAGAGCTCGGCGCGGCCCCGGGGCCGGGAAGGGGCGGGCGGAGTGCGGCTTCCTGGAGGAGCAGAGGAAGTTGTGCCCATTTCTGGAAGTGGATGAGGCGGGCTACGGCGGCGGGTGGAAATGACCGCAGGCGCTGGTGCCCAGGCTGAGGGTCTTCCAGGTTCCTGACTCCAAACCCTGGTGACCCCAACGCTTGGGAAACCGGATTCAGGCTTTTTGTCCCAGATCGAAACCTTGGGGTCCTAGGCTGCGCTCAGCAGCGCCTCCTGGTGCCCAGTCCGGGGTTCTGTGATGCTGCCAACTTGCTTGCCTGGTGAGGTGTCCAGTGCAGGGTCCTCCCGGAGTCCTGCGGGGTGGGGTCAGCCATACCCTCTATTTACAGCATGCTGGGGACTTGTTTCTGACGTCTCCAGAGGTCAAGTTGAGGTTAGCCTGTGACAGCCAGCCCAACTGTGAATGAGATGTGGCCAGGTTTCCCTTTTACCTAGGGCTAGGCACACAGTAGGTACTCACAAATCTTTGCTGAATCAGGGAAGGAAAAAAGGAGAGAAAGTAAGGAAAAGGCGGCCAAAAATAGTGGGTCACAGCCCTCCCGGTGTCAGGGAAGTGTGCATTGGTGATGGTGGTGCCTTCCAAATGCCTCTGGAGAGGAGCTGGCCTGGGGGGTGTCACAGTCAGAATACACAAAGGCTCTGTAAAAAGCAGTGGCAGTGCCAGGGCTGGAGACTCGGTTCAGAATGGTGTGGGCCCTGGAATCTGCTGGCTGACGTGGGGTGGCCTCCTGGGGTCAAACCTGAGGGTGGAGTGGCACAAGAGAGTCTACATAGCCATCCAAGGGGTTTAGACGTGGGGAGAGAGGGGCAGGTCCCCAGGCATAAGCCCATCACAAACCCAGGATGCCAGGGAGATGTGATCAGGGATGATCTAGCCCATATGGTGCTTCTGTGCAAAAGACGCAACACTTCCTCAAGGCACTTGACCTCCATCTGCCAGAAAATTGTCATAATAAATATATAAATACATAGTATCTGAAATATTCCTCTTAAATATGGAACCAATGTGCAGTGCACAACCTGTGCAGCTGCACTCGAGGCGCTAGAGAAAGGAAACACCGCTGGCCAAGCAGTCTATGAACATGTTGTGCAATAGCAAGAGCATGTTGTGCTTGAAAGAGAAGAGGATGTGACTGAAATCCAGATCTCTTGGGTTTAAGCCAGCTTTGCCACGCTGGCTCTAGGCAAGGTCCTTAACTTCTCTGGGCCTCCAAGTCCTCCAGTAAACTGCAACAGTAGCAGTATCCACCTCAAGGGGCAGATGTTCTGGGGAAAGGGGGAACAGCATATGTGAAGGGTGATTCTCTAAGTTTCTGGATTTGGCTAGAAAAGGGGCCTAGGAAGAAGCTCAGGGCTCTAACTAGGGGGCCAAGAAATAATAGGACCACCTCTAGGACTGTGTCCAGGGGAAAAAGCAGGTCTGGGATTGATGCTGGAGGCCAGGAATAGATTTGGTGAGTGCAGTGGGCTTGGGGGGACTCTAGAGAAAGGCGTGGAAGCTGCTGGGCCCCTGGGACTAGAGTTTGGTAGAGAGGGCCAGGGAGCAGGAGTGGGTATGAAGGGTGGGGGCAAGGGAGACGTCAGCAGCTGGGCAGGGCAGGGCAGGGCAGGCTGAGGCTCCTCCTTTGCTCAGGCTGGATCTGGAGAGGGTGACCCAGGAGAGGCACTTCCACCTCCTTCCGTGGCCCCACAGGATGTCCTGTGTTTACTGAGGTGGCCTTGACCGGAACCAGGACACTGGTACCACCCACTAAACTCAGCTTCCCATGACCACACCCTCTCGAGTGAGGGAAGGCAGTACAGAGAGACAGAGAGACAGAGAGAGAGAGAGAGAGAGACACACA